>JAODAL010083001.1:0-11392 GCA_025379985.1 Phyllomedusa bahiana
ATAGGGGGCCCCCCGGGGCCAAGCCCTCCTCCCAATAAAGATTCCCCCGGGTTTTAAACCAGCCCTTTCCATATCAATATATACAGGGAGGCCCCCGGTTATACCAGCATGCTCCAATCACAATACGGGAAACCCCAGGTTATACCGCATGCCCCCCATATCACTATATACAGGAGATCCCATTATACCAGCAGCTCCCCAAAACACTATATACAGGGGAACCCCCGGTTTTTCCCTGCCCCATACACTTTAAACAGGAAAACCCAGTTATACCCCGCAGCCCCCATACACTAATACGGGGGATCCCCCCCGGGTTTTTAAACCACACTCATAAATTTACTAATACGGGAAGGGGCCCCGGGGTTGTCCAGCATGCTCCATACACTAATCAGGAGATTTCCCCTTATACCAGCATCCCATACACATAACAGGGAACCCCAGTTAACCACATGCTCCAATCACTAATACAGGAGATCCCCCGGTTATACCACATGCTCCATACACTAAAACAGGGGACCCCGGGTTTTACCCCATGCTCCATACACATATACAGGGATCCCCAGGTTTATACCCCATGCTCTTACACTATATACAGGGGAAACCCCCAGGTTTTTTACCAGCAGCCATACACTAAAAAACAGGGGATCCCCAGGTTATACCCCAGCCCATATCACTATATACGGGGAGGCCCCCTTTACCACATGCTCCATATCACTAAACAGGGGTTTCCCCCTTAACCACACCCATTTCCATATACAGGAGATCCCCAAATTTTACCAGCGCTCCATATCACTATATACAAAGGCCCAGGTTAACCAGCATCTCCATATCACCTATATACCAGGAAGGCCCCCGGTTATACCACATGCCCATATCCTATATACAGGAACCCCCCGGTATACCACATGCCCTATCACAAAAAAACAGGGGATCCCCCCGGTTAACCACAGCTCCATATCACTTAAAAACAGGGGAATCCCCAGGTTTACCAGCATGCCCCATATCACTATATAAGAGACCCAGGAAACCCCCAAAACTTTCAAACACTATAACAGGAACCCAGGTTATACCACTCTCCATATCAAATATATACAGGGGATCCCAGGTTATACCCCATGCTCCATATCACTATATACAAGGGGAAAGGCCCTTTTACAGAATTTATAACAGGAAGGCCTAACCAATTCCCCTAACATATACAGGAGACCCAGGTATCCAGCATGCTCCATACATAATACAGGAATCCCCAGTTTTCCAGCAGCTCCCTACACTAATAAGGAGACCCCGGCCCCCCTTCCAAAAACCAAACAGGGGTCCCCCCTTTAAACCCCTCCCCTATACTAAAAAAGGGAGAGGCCCAGGTTTACCAGCTGCTCCATATCACATATACAGGGACCCCCGGTTTTTAAACCCCATGCTCCATATCACTAATACAAAGGGCCCCCGGTTATACCACATCCCTATCATAATACAGAGATCCCCAGGGTTTTACCAGCATCTCATATCACTATATACAGGAGATCCCCCCTTATACCCCATGCTCCATATCACTATAAACAGGGACCCAGGTTATCCACATGCTCCAATCACATATACAGAAGGAAACCCGCCCCACTTTTCAAAACCCCAGGTTTGCATGCTCCATTCAATATACAGGAAACCCCAGGTTTTTACCAGCATGCCCATATCACTATATCAGGAATCCCCCAGTTAACCCGCATGCTCCATTCACAATAAAAAGGAGACCCCCGGTTTTTACCAGTGCTCCAATCACTTAACAGGAACCCCCGGTTAACCACTGCTCCATATCACAAACAGAAAAACCCCAGGTATACCCACATGCTCCAATCACAAAAAAAACCCCCAAAACGCCCCCAAAAATAAATTCCGGGCCCTTTACCGCAAAGCTCCATATCACTATATACGGGGTTTCCCCCGGGTTTACCCGCATGCGCCCTATCACATAACAGGGGAGCCCAGGTTATACCCGCGTCTCCATATCACTATAAACAGAGACCCCAGGTTTTACCCCAAAGTTTTCACAAAAAAGAGGCCCTTTTCAGTCTCCTCATATCAAAATATTTTTAACCCGGAAACAAAAAAAAGAGGCCCAGGTTTTAAACCCCCCAAAACCATTGGGCCCCTTTCCCATCTAACACTATAAAACAAGGGAAAAAATCCCTTTCCTTTGGGGTTTTTTACCAGCAGCCTATATCACTATATACGGGGATCTCCCGTTAAACCAGCATCTCCCCAAAAAACAAAAACAGGAAGTCCGGTTTTAAACCGCAAGCTCATACACTATATACGGGGGAGGCCCGGGTTTTTTACAGCATCTCCAATCCCAAAAATACAGGAATCTCCGGTTTTTTACCAGCATCTCCATATCACATATACAGGAGATTCCAGGGTTATACCAGCACTCCCTATCACTATAAAACAAAATCCCCAGGTTTTTACCACATGCTCCCCTATCACTATATACAGGGAGATCCCAGGTTTACAGCATGCTCCAAAACACTATATACGGGAGAGGCCCGGGTTTAGCAGCAGGCCCCCCCTGCATGTGGGGCTGACAAACTCAGGGTGCGGGGTCTGCATGGTGACCCTTGTTGCGGCGGGTGCAGCAGGTATTTTAGCAATAATCGGGGGCAGTCCCTTAGAAAGGGGAGCAGTCCCTTTATAATTAAAAAATAAAGCTTTACTGCCGGATAATTTACGGGGCCCTTTTCCCCCGCAAAAAATTTTTTAGACCACCCGCGCTCCTGATTTATAGACAACGAGCATTTACGGGGTTTTTATGTTTCAGCAGATTTATTTATTTATTTTTTTTTTAATAAAGTTTCATTGTTTTGTGGCAGAAGATGGACTTCATGGAGTGAGGGCGGTGATGGAAGGCCTGGAGCTCATGTTCTATCCTCTGACCTGAGGAACGGCTCGCGCCCGGAAAAACGCGTGGGCATGACATTTTAAAATGTTTTTTATCAATAAGTGTTGTCACTTTTTTAAATGATTAGGGACATTTTCATTTATTCCATTACACAAGTCCGAGACTTTTTGCATATTCTAAACGGGGTACTTGTAAAGCAAACCTGCCCAGAGCAGATCTCTCTCTATTGCAACAAATCGCAAGAAACTGCAGCATTTTGTCGGCTATTGGAGGGCCCTGAGCCAGAGTTTTGGTCACGTCCAAGAGGATCCAAGTGTCCCCCAGGCCCCCCTCCTTCCTTTCTCCTTCACTTGTATCGGAATTACTTTATAGTTATTATGGGCAATGGTGGCTTATTTCCTTCTTTAAACATCTGTCTCAGATCTATCCCATATCTATTTTATCTATCTATTTCTATCTTTTTATCTATCACATATATTATTACTATCTACTATCTATCTATCTTCATTTTAATCTTTCTATCTTTTCTATTATCTTTCTTTTTCCCCATATCTATCTATCTATCTCTATCTATTTTCTATTCTATCTATTATCTCATTATTATCTATCTATCTCATATCTTTTCTATCTATCTATTCATATTTTAATCTATAAAATCTATCTATCTCATATCTACTCTATCTTTATTCTATCTATTTCCATATCTATTTTATCCTCATATTTTTATCTATTTTCATTTAAATCTTTTCTATCTAATCTATCTATCTATTCTCATATCTATCTTTCTATCCATATCTATTATCATTATTATCTATCATCTCAATCTATCTATCTATCTATTTTTACTATCTATCTATCCTACCTCTCCTTCCCCCCCTCAATCTACATTTATCTTATTCTTTCTTTTTTGTATTTGCCCCGCCTTGTTTTTTCATCTATCCATATAATTTTATTTATACGTGTTGGCCAAAAGTATTGGCACTCCGCAATTTTTTTGTAAAATAATACCAGTTTTCTTTCCTGAAAAATTTTTTGCAATCACAAATTCTTTGGTATTATCTTATTTGTCTTCAATGGAAAACCACAAAAAGAATTTTTCTAAAGCCAAATTGGATATAATTCCACCAAACAAAAAAAACAGGGGTGGACAAAAATTTACGGTGTAAGAAACATGTGAGGGTTTTTCTCTAATTTTTGTGTAATTTAAAAAGCCCCTGAAACCACCCTGGGGGCACCTAAACAGGGGGGGCTGGCAAAAATCAAAAATCCCACTTGCACCAGGTGAAAATAAATTTTTTAAAGTGTCCCCCACCCCCTGCCTGTGTCCTTGGGGGACCACATTGAGACGGAGAAAAGAAAGACCAAAGAAAAAATGTCTGAGACCGGAAGAATCCAAATTGTGAGGAAAAACCGGGGGCAACCTCAAGGCTACAAGTCCCTCTCCAAAGAAAACCCAATGTTCCTGTGTCTACCGAGCGCATGTCGTCAAGAAGTGTAAAGCCCCTTCGGCCTGTACAAAAACCCCCCATGGCAAAATGTGGCTAACCTTTTCCCCCTGGCATGTGGCAAAAACCTCCCTAGGCAAATGTGGCTAAAACCCCCCATGGCAAAAGGGCTAACCCCCCCCCCATGGGGCAGTGGCTTAAACCTCCCCCCCTGGACTGGGGGGTTAACCTCCCTGTGGCACTGTAGCTAACCTCCCCATGGCAACGTGGCTAACCCCCCTATGGCACGTGGCAACCTCCCTATGGCCTGTGGCTAACCTCCCCCCATTTGGGGGGGGGGGGGGCCCCCTGGCAAACCTCCCCATGGCATGTGGGGAAAACCCCCCCCCATGGCCTGTGGCAACCTCCCCCCCTGGGGCCCCGTGGGGTAACCTCCCCCATGGCACTGTGGGGTAAAAAACCCCCCCCATGGGACTGTGGCTAACCTCCCTAGGCAAAAGTGGGCTGCCTCCCCGGGCCCCTTGGGGGTAACCCCCCGTGGCACTGTGGCTTAACCCCCCCGGTGGCCAAAAGTCTGGCCCCCCGTGGGGCACTGTGGCTTACCCCCCGTTGGCCCCCTGTTTGGGGACTTTCCCCGTGGCACGTGGCTAACCTCCCCCCTGGGGACTGTGGCTTTAACCCTCCCGTCACTGTGGCTAACTTCCCCTTTTTGGGCCCCCTGTGGCACTCCCTCCCCCCCCTGGCAAAATGGGGGCTAAAACCCCCCAGACACTGTGGCTAACCCCCCCAAAACCCCCGTGGCACGTGGCTAACCCCCCCCCGTGGCCCCCTGTTGGCTAACCCTCCCCCCCCGTGGATTTGGGGGGGGCTAAATCCCCCGTTTTGGGATGTTTGGATCAACCCCTTTGGCGCTGTCCTAACCTCCCTTTGGGCCACTGTGGCCAAAACCCCCCCATGGCACTGTCTTACCCCCCTTAGGGCACTGTGGCTAACCTTCCCCCGTGGGGACTTTTTGGGTTAACCTCCCTTGGGGGACTGTGGCTTCCTCCCCCATGGCACCCGGGGCCCAAAACCTCCCCATGGCACTGTGGCTAAATTTCCCTATGGCACGTGGCTAACCTTCTTTGGCACGTGGCTAACCTCCTTTTGGCATGGGCAACCTTTTCCCTGGCACTTGGCTAACCTCACTATGGGGCCCCCTGTGGCTAACCCCCCAGGCACGTGGCTAACCCCCCATGGGCACTGTGACTAACCTCCCCCCATGGCACTGTGACTAACCTTTCCCCTGGCACGTGGGTAACCTCCCCAGGCACTGTGGCTAACCCCTATGGCACGTGGCTAAACCCTCCCCAGGCACTTTAAAACTAACCCCCCTAAAATGTGGACGGAAAAGAAAAATGGACGAAGGGGTTTTAAGCGAGATTGTTTCGGATGGTTTGGATAAAGAACCCCCGCTAACATTCCAAACAAATTAAGCTGCCCTGCGTCCGAAGGGGGGCCACAGTGCAGCCCGTATATCCCCGGCGTCGAAATAAGAGGGGGTGTATGGGGGGGGAAAAAACCCCCAAGGAAAAGACCCCCCCCCCCTTTTTCCCCGAGAATAAAAAAGCCAGGCTGGGGGTTTGCCCAAATTACCCCCGGAAAAGAAAGCCGAAAAAAAAAAGTTTGGGAAAAAAATGTTCTTGGTCGGATGGAAAAAAAAAATTAGCTTATTGGGAAAAGGGGATCAACAAGAGTTTTTTCCCGGGGAAAAAAAAAAAAAAAAGGCAAAGAAAAAAAACCCGGGGCCCCTACAGTCGACATGGGGGAGGCCCCTACATCAGACATGGGGGGAGGCTCCCTACAGTCAAATGGCGGAGGCTCCCTACAGTCAACATGGCGGGGGGGGGTTCCCACAGTCAAACATGGGGAGGGCCCTACAGTCAGACATGGCGGAGGGGGCCCTACAGCCCGACAAAAAAAGCGGAGGCTCCCCTACAGTCAAACATGGCGGGAGGCCTCCCTACAGTCAACATGGCAGGGGGTCCCTACAGTCAGACATGGGGGGAAGGGGTCCCTACATTTAGGGGGGGGGGGCGGGGGGGGGTCCCTACAGTCAAACATGGGGGAGGGCTCCCTACAGTTAGACATGGCGGGGGGTCCCTACAGTCAGACTGGCGGAGGCTCCCCCGTCAAACAGGGGGGGGGAGGCCCCTACAGTCAGACATTTGGGGGAGGCTCCCTACCCGTCAGAAATGGCGGAGGGGGCCCCTACAGTCAGACAAAGGCGGGGGCTCCCTACAGCGACATGGCAGAGGGGGTCCCTAAAAAGTCAAACAGGGGGGAGGCCTCCCTACAGCAACATGGCGGAGGCTTCCCCTACAGTCAAACATGGCGGAGGCTCCCTACAGTCCGCCTTTGGGGGGAGGGTCCCAAAAGGTCAACTGGCGGGGGGTTCCCTACAGAAAAAACCCCTGGGGGGGGGCCCCCCTACATCAGAAAATGGCGGGAGGTTCCCTACAGGTCAGACCCTGGGGGAGGCTTCCCCCGATGTTTTTTGGGGGTTGCTTTGGCCCTTTTTCCTCTGGCAAGACGCTTGGCCGTGTGCAGGCAATTATGAAGTCTGCAGCATAATTTTGGGCCCATTTTTGAGAAAAACTGGGTCTCCCTCAGAGGTCATTTGGGGGGTTTCCAAACAACAATAAAAACACACTTCAAAAAGCACCAAAAATGGTTGGGGGAGAAAGCACTGGGACTTTTAAAGTGGCCGCAAAATGATCCAGGGGCCTGAAAACCCCCAAACACCCTTAAGAGATCTCAAAATGGGAAAAAAAGGCGCCTTCACATCTCAGGGGGGCCCCCGGGAAAACGTTTTGCCAAAAAAAGAATGGTCTAAAAAAAATTTCCAAAACAGGCCTTGAAGGGAAACTATTGATTTTCCCGGGGAAACGGGTTTTTCGCAGTTATTTTTTTCTAAAGGGTGTGCTACCAAAATATTAGGCTGAGGGGGGCCAAGACTTTTTTTCCGGGCCCCATTTTTTGGAGTTTTTTTTGTGAAAAAGACAATTTATTTGATTTTTTTTCTTTTCTTTTTTTTTTTTTTTTTTTTTTCTTGGAGCAAAATAAATGAAAAAAATTAAAATTTCCAAAAGAAAATTAGTGATGCAAAAATTTCAGGAAAAACTGAGTATTATCGACGAATGCAGGGGTGCCAATACTTTTGGCCACCGCTGTTTGTACCAGTCTACCTGTTTTGTATCTGTCCCATATCTATCTCCTGTCTATCGTTCCACCTCATATCTATCTCTTTTGTCTCCATCCATCCATCATAGGGTATGTTCACACAGGGCGCGGTTTTTCGTTGTAGCACAGTCCTCCCTGTGCCCACACGGTGCCTCCCTGCACTGCCCCCTTTATAGTAATCACATAAGTGCGCTGTATCCCCCCGGCAGGCTCCTCGCTATACGATGCACAGGTTGCTGGTTTGCTTCCTTCGCCTCTGCAGCGATGCATGGCAGAAATAAGCAATCTATAAATCTATTCCACCCGTCCAAGGTTAACGAGGCTAAAATAAGGAAAACCTCACGGAAACGGGGAAGCGTGTAAATATTGCGTTTTCTGGCGGCATCAGAAATCGTGTATGTGATCAGGGGCTGAAAGGGGAGAGCGGAGGCTTCCGGAAGAGCCAGGATCCTCTAGAGAAAGAGCAGGACATGCATGAGGGATTCCGCTGTGATATTAGATTTTATGTCCTATTTAGATTTGATTTTTATTTTTTTAATTCTAATGAAAAATTCCAGAAAAACTGATACATTGTATTCTGACAACACTAAGGGCATGTCCCCACTGCACGGGTTTTCGGAGGTTTTTCAGCCGGTTTGCGGTTTTTCAGACCGCTTGAAAAACCAGCCGAAAATGAACACAATTGTGCTCTATGGAAAACCCGTGCAGCAGTCCCCACAGTCCCCACTGCACGGGTTTTCCGCCCGCCGGTTCTTCCGCCCGCGGGCCGCTCAGAAAACATTGAGCATGTTCATTCTTCCGTCCGGTTTCCGGACGGAATATGAACACCTCAATGGGAGGGGGGAGGGCTCTTCTCCGCTCATCGTGGAGAAATGTCGTCGTCCCCGCGGTTGTGGGAATGGCCGCAAAACCGGACGAGTACCGGCCGGGTAAACCAACCGGTAATGGTCCGCTGCCGTGGGAACGCAGCCTAAAGGGGGAATCCTGTGTCAGGCTCCACCTCCTCAGGCCTTGCAACGGGATTAACACAGTGTATACATTTTCCCTGGAGTGTTCCTTTAGAAATTGATATGAGGATTTAGGCCATGTTCACACGGCTTAAACCAGGATATAATTCGGTCTGTAATTACGCGCCGTACTGCGCCTATTACGGGCTGAAAACGTCCTGGTCATTATGGTAACCCCACATTTTCTCATAGAGAACTATGGATTACGTCTCCTCTCCCTGCTCGGCGAATACGCAGAGGGGGGAGATAATTGACATGTCACTTTCTAGCACTGTGGCTAACCTCCCCATGGCACTGTGGCTAACCTCCCCGTGGCACCGTGGCTAACCTCCCCATGGCACCGTGGCTAACCTCCCCGTGGCACCTTGGCTAACCTCCCGATGGCACCGTGGCTAACCTCCCCGTGGCACTGTGGCTAACCTCCCCGTGGCAAGGTGCCGGCCCCCCGCTCGCTCCCCCGCTCCCGCCCCGCCCCCGGCCACACAGCGTAATTGCGGGGCGTAATTACGTCCCGCAGTTAAGTCGTGTGAACATAGCCTTAGGGTTAACCGGATGTGTTTGCAGCAAATTTTGATACAGATTTGTTATGGATTTTATTGCAGATTTTTCGACATGGTCTTTAGCAGAAGGAGGCAAAATCTGCACTAAAAGCGGCAGATACTGTAAATCTTTCCTCTAGACTTTGCCTTCTCCCATTAAAGTTAATATAAATAAAAACTTTGCTTCATATTCCCCCCACAGGAAAGTTTTTGGAATTTACCCATGGGTTGGCTAAAATCTTCTTGCTATAAGCAACCAAAACATTTGTACAAGTATTGTATGAGGTATTTAACTGCGTCCAAAACCAAGAGACATGAATTGGACTGGAAAACGCCTGTAAATGCAAATCGGAGAAACAACACAAAATCCACCTGCAACAAGCAGGTCCAGGACTAAAAAATACTCCGCATGGATATCACGAGACAAATTTTACTTGTGGTGTGAACGTCCCCTTGAAACCTATTGGGTGCACATGGCCTTGGGGCAGGTTGACATTGCTGTTATGTTTCAGTGCCAAATCCACATCGTAAAGCCACGGCAGTGAGCGCGGTTTTGGGGGCACGAATTTGTAATGTCAGAAGCAGTTTTTTCTTTTATAGATGCGGTTTCTGGCCGCTGATTTCTCGCTATCTTGTTGCTGTTTGTAAGCGGCTCCGCGTCAAAATTATTTGGATTTGCTTTGGGCGCAGTTTTTCTGCTTTCCATTAATTTCTATGGACATTATTAGTAAAACTGCTTCGAGAGACGTCGTCAGTTCTTTTTGAGCGCTGTTTGTTTTCAGAGGTCCCCCCCACCCCCCGTGCTGCAGGATATCAGCGCAGTGTGCACTGCGCCCACGGTTTTTCCCCATTGGCGGTTTGCAGTAATTTGGACCCCTTTTCTGGATATTCTTGCTGAATCCACTTCCAAAGCAGTTGTGAGGACCTTCCCTTAGGTTTTCCCAAGTGCACAGGTTCCCTTTAAGTGCCCTTTATGTCATTTTAAATTTTACCTTCCCTTAGGTTTCCCGATGAAAGGGGATTTCCCCCTTTAATGCCCTTCCCCTTGCTCTTTTTACTTTAAATTCCTTAGGTTTTCCGAGCGCAGATTTCCCCCTTTTAAAGGCCTTACCTGCTTTTACTTTGACCTAACCTTAGGTGTTCCCAGATGCAGCAGAGTTCCCCTTTAAGAGCCCTTACCTGCTTTTACTTTTGCTAACTTGGGTGTTCCCCAGAGCAGCAAGTTCCCCAAAAGGCCCCTTCCCCTGCTCATTTTATTTTTTCCGGGAAGGGGCAGAACTAAAACAAAGGTGATTAAGATGCAGATGATACAGATTAGTCTCCGTGTTAAGAAAACAGTCGGTTTTTACCTGCGCTCCATTGAAAACTGCAAAAATAACACATTGGAAGGTGGGTCCCCGTGAAAAGGGTGCAAATGACAAATCGCCTGCTAGTCTTGATTCCCTCTCTTGCCGGAAATGCGCTGTAAAGGAAGAAAAAGCTTGGATCCCCTTGGGGTGAAGGGACGGAACAATGGCAAAATTCTGCCTTCCGACCCCCTCGCTCCCACCCAATGTTTCTGAAAATTTAACCGTTTCTTTGATCAGGAGCGCTGGCTGCCATAGTAACATCATGTCTATACATCTGCCATACCCTAAATCACAGGGTTGTTACCAGCCGCCATCTGTGCGCTGTCAGGATGGGACGCCGTATATTTTTTAAGCTTTAGGCCCCCCGTTGGGTAAAAGTTTTATCGAGAACCTGAAGTCTATGTAAAAATGCGGTTTTTGTTTCTTTTATCAGGACCCGGGTTGGGGAGGCTTACTTGAGTGTTTTTTTAAGGGGAATCCCCCATTGAGGTGGAAAAAAGTCCCCCCAATGGGGAAAAAAGTAGGGTCAAATAGAAGCCCTGGGGAAAATCCCCTGAAGGAGGGTCATATGCACACGATACCCCCCCACTACCCCTGGGACAAATACAGTGCATTTTAAAAGCAGCAAACCCAAGGGGTCATAAGTGCTCCCATTTTAGTATCACTTTTTTGCATTTATCCCATAAGGGGTCAAAATAATCGAACAATAAAGGGCTAAGGTAAACCCCCATTTCTCATCAAATCCCCCACAACCCCCTACGGTACATTGCCCACATAATATGCCCAAATTAGTGCCCCAAATAAATGTTTTTTTTTATGAACAATAACAGGGCTAATAGTGCCCCCATCATTCTGTTCAATTTCCTTACATACCCTATTTACATTGTCCACATAATCCGCCAATTATCCAAATTTTAAAAGTATCGTACTGACCATAAAA
>JAODAL010083002.1:0-11391 GCA_025379985.1 Phyllomedusa bahiana
TAGAAGAGAATCACACCGTGGGAAAAGTTTGCACAACCTTTTTTCAGCTTGTAACAAATACAAAAAAATTGCAATGTGACAGAAAACAATTTTTGTTTAATAGTAAATATTGGGGACATTAAAAAACAAAAAAAAAGTAATTTTTCAATTTAACAGCATATCTTTTCCCCAGTCAAAAATGAAAAAATTTATTGAAAAAAAATTTTGGGAATTAACTTCCGGGTTTTATGTTAAAAAATACCTACACAAATTGAAGTGGCACAATACAGAGGGTGGAGGTCACGCACAGCACAAGGGGTCAGAAAGTGCACAAACATTCGGGAGGTGGCAAAACAGGAAGGCCACAGATGGCACAATGACAGAGGTGGTGGTCACGCAGCAGAGCATGAGTCGACAGTGGCACAATGACATTTGGGGTGGCAAAACAGTATAAGCCCGGGTGGCCAATGACACAGTGTGGAGGTTACGGCAGCAGCACAGCAGCGCATGGGTCAGACAGTGGCCAATGAATTCGGAGTGGCAAAAAGTATAGGCGCAGAGTCACAATGCAGAGGTGAAAGGCACGGCAGCGCAGCAGGGGTCAACAGGGGCACAATGACTTTCGGAGGGTGGCAAAAAACAGGGAGTAAACACAGAGGGGGCACAATGACCCCGTGTGGGGTTACGTCACAGTACAGCGCCCCTGAGGTCAGACAGTGGCACAAGACTTTCGGAGGGGCCCAAAAACATAGTAGGCCAAAAGGTGGCAAAATGACAGAGGTGGGGTGACGGGGCAGCAGCAGAGGTCAGAAGTGGCACAATGACATTCTGGAGGTGGAAAAAAAGGGAGTAGGCCCCAGGTGGGCACAATGACACGTGTGGAGTTATGGCAACAGCCACACAGCAGCTGAGGTCAACATGGCACAATGACATTCGGGAGGGGGCAAAAACAGTGTGGGCCACAGAGGGCAAAGACAGAGTGGAGGCACGCAGAGCAGCATGAGGTCAGACAGGGGCACAATACATTCTGGGGGGTGGCAAAACAGTGAAGGACACAGGTGGCACAATGACGAGGGAGGGGAGGTGGCGCGCATGAGGCAGCCCGTGGCAAAATACATTCTGGAGGTGGCAAAAACAGGGTGGGCCCACAGGGGGCACAATGACAGAGAGGGGAGGTGACGGTTGGCAGCAGCATGTGTCATAAAGTGGCAAAAGCTTTTGGAGGTGGAAAAAAAACAGGGTGGCCACAAAGGGGAAACATGAAGAGAGGGGAGGTGAGGGTTAGCGCATGGGGGTCAGACAGTGGCACAAGACATTCTGGGGTGGCAAAAACTGGAGTAGGCCACAAGTGGTTTGACACATGTAAAGGTCATGGCAGCAGCAGCATGGGTCAGACAGTGGCACAAGATATTCTTGGGGTGGAAAAAAACGGAGGGGCCACAGAGGGCACAATGACAGGAGTGGAGGTACGGTGGGCGCAGCTGAGGTCAGAAACAGTGGCACAATGCCCTTCTGGAGGTGGCAAAAACGAAAGGCCACGAGGGGCACAATCCCGGGTGGGGGGTTCCAGGCACCCCAAAAAGCATGAGTTAGACATGGCACAATGACATTCTGGAGGTGGCAAAAATAGTAGGCCCAGAGGGGCACATGACACAGTGTGGAGGTCACGGCCCCAGAAACAGCAGCAGCGCGGTCATGATGCACAATGACAGAGCGTGGGGGTAGGGAAAAGCAGCAGCAGAGGTCAGAAGGGGCCAAGACAGAGTTGGGATGGGTGGCAATACCCCCCTTGAAAGGGGTAGGGATGGAGAAACGGGCAGCAGTTTTGTGGCATGGTGGGTGGGGCATCAGAATAGTGATGAGGCAGGTAGTTTGAACTCAACCATTTCTCACTTTGGGTGAGGCGTCAGGCTGAGTGTCGACGCCTAAGGCATTGGGGTGTGGAAACCTGGCCCATCCCGCTTTATTCATTTTTGACAAAGGTCAGTCGTTCCACTTTCCCCTGGGGGCAAGCGGGTTCTCCTTGGGGTAACGAGACCCCCGCCGCACTGCACCGCTCGATCCACACTACTGGCCCCCGGGAGGAAGTTTCTCCCCTACAAACTGGCAAGGGGCCACACATCCCGTTTTTCTGCCCGTAGTCCCCGCCGATTTTAAACTGGGGGGCAGAGTGCTGTCCAAGTACCCCACCCTTTTGGTTTAGGGGCTGCTCCCCGGGCCTTGCGCTGGGGACTGCCCTCCTCATGGGGGGGGAAGGAAACTGCTCTCATACTCCAGACTTAGGTTGTGTGATGGAGCTGGTACTTCTAACCCCCCACCCCCCCCCACGCGCGGCAGTATCTGAGCACTGAAGAACCCCCCCGGTCCCCAAAAGGTCAGGGGGGGACGATGCCGCCAAGGCGCGGCCAACTGACTACGAGATTTTTTCCCCATATATTTGGTTTGTCCCCTCTCAGCGCGGGAAAAAACTCCCATTTTGGATCGATAGGGGGTTTTAAAAAGGGGGAGAGCCCAAAATCATCCCCTCTGCCAATGCCTACTATTGGTGCCTACCCCGGGGAAATAAGCAGCTGGACCATCTCACAAGTGACTCCGGGGGGCCCCCCCCCATTCCCCCTGTAAATTTTCCACGGGCTTTCGGGTCATTGCCCGTCTTCCTCATCTCCATCTCCCCTCCCCTGCTCCTCCCTCCCTCTTGCACCTGGGGAAAAATCCCTCATTTTACCAGACAAGCTTTGCTCCAAATGTCCCCCCCTCCTCCATTTCAGTCCCCCCCGGGACCCCAGGGGCTGGGGGATGTAGTGCCAGCTCCCCCCCCTGCCCAACAGATTTTCAGCATCTGTTCCCCAGGGGAAATGAAGCAGTGGAATGACGTTTATTCATCCCGAGTCCTGGCAAACTAATTTTAAACGTCGCCTCCTCGAATGGCCTAAAACAAACGGAAGTGTCACACGAGCTGCCACTGGCTGACATCAAAGTTACACAGGGGAGTACTCCTGCCCCGGACATAAAAAAAATCGTTAAGGGGCCTTTCTTGTTCTTTACAGTCTTTTTCCAACATGTGCAGGGAAAAATTTCCCAACGGGGGGAAACATCGCATATCAAGTGTTGGGGGGAGGCCGTTCTGCGCTGGCAATTAGGGGGGTTTTGGCTTTGTGGGGAATGGATAAAGTGCTTTGCAATTTCCGGGCCTTTTTTCAAAAATTTTAGAAGATCGTGAAGACTTAGGAACCTTTTCACAACCAGATTGAACACAGTCCATCGGGGCGCAGGCCCATCCCCCCTGGGTGAGGTGGACACCATGTTAACTATATTGTCCGTCACCATGGTTTTCTGTTTTTCAGTTGGCGGGAAAAGCCACACTTTGTTTTTCTTGCGCATGACGCGGGCAGTTCCTCCCCGTGTGTAGAACTGCGTGACACCGCTTTGCCCTACAAGTGGTTTTTGGGAACAAAATTTTGGAGGCTGAGGACGGCCACCTTCTGTTCTACTTTTTTTAAATGAAGTGTGGACTGCCTTTTTGGAAAAAAATTAGGCGGAACTCCCATCTCGGCTCAGCAAAAGCCATAGTTCTCGGAACGTGAGGTCCCCATTTGGAAGGGGGAGGGACTTCATCCCAAAACCCAAAATTGACAGGAGCCGGCAGCTTCTGCACCTTGGGATGGTTTGGCGCATACTTTTCCCTCTTTGCAATCGCCCCGTGACGCCCTCGGGCGCCACGAGTAGCGAGGGCGGGGCATCGGACCGGGGATATGTTAAAGAGAAACAGCTCCCTTTTAAAGGGGTTTTGGTGGAGCCGGCCTTGACTGGCTGCAATGGCATGCGCACCACGGGGGCCGCGCTGGCTGTTGCGGGCGGCGGGCAGGAGGGGGCCCCCCACTTTGAGCCAAGTTTTCCCGGCCCCGGTTTGGTGAGCGCTTGTGTTACGCAGGGGGGTTGCCAAGTTAGCTCCCTGGCCGTTTTACTTCTGCCTACGATTTACTATACCATATTCGGCTCCTCCGGTGTTTAGCAAAAAAAACTCCACACTCCCCACACCCGCCACCGCCCGCACTGAGTGACTATCCCCCCCTGCCTCGCAAACCCCCCTGGCCCGTAATTCGGGACTTGGAAAAAGCGGGTTTTTTACCCCATGGCCCCTGGCTCCCGACCTCACATGCTGCTACACTGCTCAACGGCCACAAAACCCACTTGCTGGCTGCGGCGCTGTTAACCGCAAGCTGACCCCCCTCTTCTTCCTGCGAAGATGAAGCCCTTCCCCTCATCGGCCCCAAAATTCTTTTTGGCACTCACATTTTTTTGTGTTTCTCGCACTGCTGTCCTAAATCCCCGGGGTTTTGGTATGCAGGGGGCTAACCCCTCAAACAGCCTCCCATGCCACTTCCACATCTATACTTTGCCGCCTACGTAAGAAGCAGGGATCTGGCCCCTTTTTTTTTTGCGCCAAGTAGTGCGCCCTGCCCCCCTCAAATTGTTTCCCCCAAAATATATGGCGTGGCCCAACCAATATAGATCCTGCTGAGGGAACCGGATGGAAAAGAGGCAGATTTAGGACAGGTGAGGGCCGCTGCCCGCCCCCGGCCATCCCAAAAAGGGGTTTGTTTGACATTTCCCACCACTTTGGCTGGGCCCTTGTCAGATGTCACTGGGGGAAGGGGATACCTATAAACCCAATCAAAAACCCCTTGGGTGCTGGTTCACCCACACCGCTAGATTGCGGCAGTTGTGGCCTCACTGGTGACCCATGGCACGTCCCCCTTGCGTACTGCACCTCCCTGCCCCAGAATTTTTTGTGCTACTGCCATCGCGGTAAAAGGCCTACCCCTCCTGTTGAAAACTGTGTGTTCTAAAATGTACAGACACTGTTTTAAGAATCTGTTTTTTTAAAAAATACACACCCGTTTTTTGACTCCAAATGAACCCGTAACAAGTTTGGGGAAACCCTTTGGGAAAAAAAATTTGCGCTCCACAAAAGGGCCCAGGAAAAAATTTACTTTATTTTTCGTTTTAAAACACTGTTATTTTACTGAATGTAAAAGCCAAACACAAAAATTAAACCCTTCGGAAATGAATCATGCTACAGGCAAATTGGTTTCTTTGGGGGGTAAAATGAAGGTTTTTTTTTAGTGACCACAACAGCAAAAAAACGCTTAATTAATCGTAGAAAAAAGTTTTTCCCACTTAGTTTAACCGGGTTACCCTTTTTTATAGCATGGACATATCTTCTAATCCACATATTTAAGCACAACCCCAAATTAGAAAAGGGCTATTCATAAAACATAAAATTTTTATTTTTTTCATTTAAAAAAGCATACTCTCCCCGTCTTTTGGGTTATGCAACATAAAAAAAATTGTGTTAGGATACTCAATTCCAAGTTGCAGCAGATCGCCTTAAAATTGTATGCCACGGGCCACCGGTCTTCATCCCCCAAAAGGGGGGTTTCCCCGGAGGTCGCCAGGGTTTCCGGGCTGAGCGCAGTCAAACTGGATGTTTCGAGACACTGTTTTCCTCTTTCTCAAGATGGCAACGAAAGTGGGCTCCCCTTTTAAAAAAAACACCATGATAAAAAAAAACAATAAAAAAAAATCTTAAAAGAAACATTTAAAGACTAAAGCTTTTATTAATTGCTTTGGGGCTAGTGAATCCTTTTTAAATGGATCCAGAAAGCCTTCATGAGCAGCTTTTTTTGCAATCCTACCGATTCCAATTTTTCCACCCTTTCCCGGATCACCACCTCATCTCGCTTTAATGTCCTCTTTTTTCCAAAAGCCGAGCTAGTGAAACTCACCATGCTATTTCCCCCTTCATTTGACCACATTTTTGTCTTTCTTCTAAATTGCGGATAAAATGACCTATGCTGTTTAGGCAATCTTTTTTCTGTCTACTTGTTGCCCCATATTCTTTCCCCAAGGGGATTGATCCCATACACACTTATTGCGTCCAAGTATGGGAAACCTTTTAATTCTAATGGAAAAACCCTTTTGGGGGGTCGGACAATTCCTTAAGTTTTGGGAGATATTGACTGCACCCAGGTGACTATTTATTTTCCTTTGGGCATCAAGTCCCTTTATACAAACATCCCATTAGAAGATGTCCAAGCAGTGGAGAACGCTATGTTGGGGCCCCAAATTGTCTTATAGAGAAATTGCTTTTTTTTATGCAACACTCGACCTCATACCACCCCAAAATTTTTTCAGATTGGGGCCTTTTTTTCCCCCAATTACAAGGAAACTTATGGGTCTTGGTAGCCCCAAGCACGTAACATTTTTAGCAAAATTTTTGAAAAAGAAAATTTAAAAAAAAATGCCCTTACGTCGGGGAGTTTTTGGGTCGGTAGTCGACGAGGTTCCCCTCGGTCCGGGGCAGATGCCGATTGGGGCACTTGTCGATGATATCAATGGAGCCCCCCACTCTTAATTTTTCTATCACTAAGAGTATCTAACTTAGTATCCAACCTAATTTTTTCATGTTGCATAACCCAAAAGACGGGCAGATGTATGCTTTTTAAAAGGGAAAATAAAAAAATTTTTTTTATATATAGCAATTCCAATTGGTGTTTCTGCAAAGCTTATTAACCCCTGGATGTAAAATTTTGCAAAATAATTGGGGCAACTAAAAACAAAAAAGCTTTTTTTCGTGTTACAATGGGGTTTTATTTTAGGGACACAGCAAAAAAAAAAACTTTTTAATTAACCTTCGGTTTTGAATTATTAAGGGAAAAAATTTTTTTTTTGGGGGGGTAAAAAAAAACGTTTCTTTTAGTCACCACAACAGCAAACAACCTTAATTAACCCCCGGGTATAAAAGCGCAAAAAGAATTAGCAAAAACCCAAAAACCCAGCTTTGTAGCGAGGGTTTAAAAGGCGTATATTTTTTTGGGTACACAGCAAAAAGAAAAACTTGTAATTAACCCTTTGGTTATAAAAATGCTCAGGGAAAAAAGTCTTTTTGGCGGGAAAAAGACGGTTTTTTTAGTACCACAAAGCAGAACAATGCTTAATTAACCCCCTGTGTAAATTTTGGCAAAGAATTTAGCAACCAAAAACACCAGTTTTTAGCGTGTTACAATGGCGGGATTTTAGGGACACACAAGAGAAAAAATTTTAATTTAACCTTCCGTTATGAATTATGCTACAGTAAAATTCTATTTTTTGGGGGTGATTAAAGCGGTTTCTTTTTGTCACCACAAAAGCAAACAACGCTTAATTAACCCTGGGAAAAAAATTGCGCAAAAGAATTGGCAACCAAAAACTCCAGCTTTTTAGCGAGTTACAAAGGGGTTATTTTACGGTAAACAGCAAGAGAAAAAATTGTAAATTTAACCCTTTGGATGAAAATTTTGCTACGGAAAAAAGTCTTTTTGGGGGTGAAAAAACGGTTTCTTTTAGACCACAACAGCAAACAATCTTAATAACCCTGGATGTAAATTGTGCAAAAGAATTGAGGGAACAAAAAACCAGCTTTAGGGGTTACAAAGGCGTGTATTTTATTCACAGCAGGAGAAAAACTTTAATTTAACCCTTTGGTTATGAATTATGCTCAGAAAAATTTTTTTTTTGCAGTGAAAAAGATGGTTTTTTATCACCCCAACAAAGAACAACGCTTTTTAACCCCTGGGTGTAAAAGTGCAAAAGAAATTTAGCAAAACCAAAATACCAGCATTTTTTTGCATTTCAAGGCGTGATTTTTAAGGGACACCAAAAAAAAACTTTTAATTTAACCCTTTGGGTTTTGAATTATGCTACAGGAAAAATGGCTTTTTTGGGTGTTTCTTTAAATGAATAAAACAGGAACAGGCTTAGATAACCCTTGGATATTCAATGTGCTTGGTGAGCAATAGCATTAAAATTTTATATGCAGCTGCATTGGACACACTTTTGGCCCTTCAGTTTCAATACCCCACAAAATCAGAAAGAACGTTAAGAGAAGCAGCCCTCTGAGACAAGCTGTACACCCCCCCCAAAAATCGCTGTATAAAATGAGTTCTTTAGTAAGAAAATATCATTAGCAGCCGTGGAAAGCACCTTTCCTAATCATTACAGTGAGAGGGGTATGAGCTACCAGCGTCGCGCCCGGACTTATATAGTGCGGTGATGTCACAAAATCCCGCCGGTCTCTGATTTGGCTTCATCTCTGCACATGTCATGAAAGGGCTATGCCCTTTTTTCCCCCCTGATTCTTTGCCCCATGAAAACGCCATGTGCTCGCAGCCATTTTATAAATTTTCAAAAGCACCATTCCGTTAAAGCGAAGTACCCCAAACTTCGACTTCGTTCAGAACCGAAGTTTTCCTGTAATTCTAAACGAATTCCACTTCATTAGAATCAATTCGCCTGGGGCGTGGTCTGAGAAGGGGATGAGTTAGGACGCGTGGTGTGCTAGCTCCTGGACAAAGCTCCACAAACCGGCTCACACAAACCCAAAGAACAGGCAAAGGTATGCAAAAATCATCTTCTTGTCTACCTGGGACGATGACCTTCCCTCCGGTACTACGGCCTCTCTGCTCATGTCCCCTTAGCTCGAGTTTGGGGCCGAAGTCTACGGCCTCCCTAGGAGCGGCGGGAATCGTCGCCATCTTTCATCACTGCTCCCGTCTGCTAGCAGCTTAGATCCGGCTTCTGTGGTGACGTGGGACAAAGTGGAGCTCTCCTCTCCCTGATCGGCGCTTGTGACAACGCTCTGCCCTCTGGTGAAGACGGCGCTCGGTTTCGCTACACCACAGCCCGAGTACAAAGCCATAGTTCTCTGCCTGCCTAGACGCAGCGGGGATCGCCGCCATCTTGCAGCCCAGCTCCCGTCTTTGACCGCTGCTCCTGGCTTCTGTGACGGCGGGGGACAAGGTGAAGTCTTCCCCTAGGAGATCTTCTCTCTACAGTGAGTGCCCGAGACGCCGTCCTTTCCTCTGGTGCAGAGGTCAACCTGCCGGGTGTCCTGTAGTCAGAGCTTGGGGCCGAAGCTTACAACCTCCCTAAGGGAGACGGGAAGCGCCGACATCTTGCTCCAGATCTCCCGTCCTTGGGCTGCTAACATCCACCTTCGGAGACGACGCGGGACAAAGCGGAGACACCTCCAGTGGATCTGCCACTACCAGGTCAGTGCCCGACAGCGGCATAGTCACCCGTTTTGTGTTTGCTGCTCCCGAGACTGCAGCTCCTCCGGGCGCCGCTTCGGCACCTCCCCCATTTTGGAGATATCAATCTCTTCTTCTTTGCTGGGAGAGTTCCCCAACCTTACAGTCACTACTGCAGAGACTGATGTGATATCCATCCACTCGGAAATAGACTTTCCTAACAAACATGTACTAGCCCTCCTAGGTGATTAAGCCCAGGTGACCTCACCTATACCTGTGTTTCACCTACAAAGGACATAACTACTAGCTGAACCCCCAAATAAGCTTCTCTAAGTTTTCTACAGGACCAAAGTTATAAAACATCCCTTCATACCAGAGTTTATACTTCGAGCTAGCTCTGACTTCTCATACCATCCCATTAAAAGAGACCCCTGGCTCCCTGCTTGGCTGCAGCATGCTTAAATCTTGAATCACCTCCAGTTAACAACACACGCACCTGGCTGCCCCTTCCACGGACTCTATAACTCTCTGCGGTTTAACCCGGGACTCGATCCTTTTACTGAGCTGTATTGTAGATCGGCCTATTCCATAAAGTCGTTCCCCAAAGAAACGCTTTGATTCTGAACAGCTGAGGAGGAGATAAAAAAAAAAACCTAACCTCACACCACCGCCCGCTGGTTCTCTTCCTTTCACGCCGTCTATACTTGACGACCATGGGGGGCACCCCAAGTGAAAAACCCAAAGTATCAGCCCACCAAACTGCCTGACTTCTTTCCTCTAGACCACAAAGTGAAACGAGATCAAAGAAAGGTCTGCAGTTTTCCTCTGTCCCTCCATCAGTCTCTTCAAGGGCAGAATCCGTTGACCTTGATCACCAAGAAGAACAGGATTCTCAACCTCTTACAACCTCCACCTTACAGCGTCTATTCTCCTCATTCCGTTCCACTCTCCAGGCGGATCTGAAAGAGATGATCTTCGATCTTAAACATGACTTCCAATTCCTGGCTTCTAGAACCAAACACATAGAATCCAAGATGTCGGAATTTGCGGAGTCTCACAACTCCCTTATTGACGCCAACAGCGCTTTAGAAGAAGAAGTCCAACGTCTGTCAAATAAAGTTCTGGATTTGGAAGATAGATCACGATGTAACAATGTATGCATCAGGGGAATACCAGAATCCGTTCTTCCAGATCAATTCAACACATTTCTATCTGACCTGATGGTCCTCACCCTCCCCAAGTGCAACTCCCAAGATCTCATCATTGACAGAATCCACAGGATACCCAAACTTCGTAGTCTCCCCCAACAGGTACCACGCGATACCATCGCTCGTATACATTTCTACCACGTCAAGGAAGACTTCTTGAGGGCCCTGCGAAAGATGGATTCCCTTCAAGAGAGATTTCAAGCCATCTCTTTGTTCCTGGATTTATCTGCAGCCACTATGATGCGTAGGCGCGAGTTCCAGCCCTTCACAAAGATTCTCAGGGACAAAGGTATTGCCTATTGGTGGGGTTTTCCTGTGAAACTTCTTATTTCCAAAGATGGGACTCAAATCACGTGTTCTACCCTGGAGGAAGCCTGCTCCACTTTACGACACTGGGATCTACTTCCTTCCATGGACTCTAGTTCAATCCGGAAAAGGCAAGCCCGACCAGAAATGTTAACCCCTCTGTGGTCAGTTAAAACTTCCAGGCTCCGATCAGGTTCCATTATTGATTATACCCAGGTTCTCTCCTTGGCCTTGTTTGCTCTTTAACAACTACCGGAGCTTCCTCCTGAGAGTTGCTCTCACATGGACTGCTCTTGATTGTGGTTTTCTTCCCCTCTCATTTTGCAGGTGGGACTGCCTCACTTTTTTTCCCTTCTTCCAAGGGATAATTTGTTGCAAATGTTATTATTTCTAATTTGTTGTTATTTCTAAGTGCTTTGTTTATCTGTTATTAATGCAGTGGTACTTTAGATCTGATTTGTTGCTCTACACCAGGCATCTTCTCTCACACTACAGCCCCTTACATCATCATCCACAGCTCCTCCCTCTCTCCTTGACCATGACATTTAACATTCTTTCACACAATGTTAAGGGGCTAAATTCACCCTTTAAGAGCTCAATTTTGTGGAAGGAAGCTCTTAGGTCTTAGGCTGACATCCTATTCTTACAAGAGACACACCTTCTAGAAGCTGATGCTCACCGTCTTCACAATCGACATTTCCCTTACATTTACCAGGCCCACTCTACAAAGAAAAAGGCAGGAATTGCAATTTTGATAAAAAATTCAGTCACTTTTCAACTCCTCCAATATATCACGGACCCCCTGGGTAGATATATTATTCTAACAT
>JAODAL010083003.1:0-11391 GCA_025379985.1 Phyllomedusa bahiana
AAAGGTGGCAGGTCGGCACCTGCAGTGGCAGGGCACAAACATTCCTGGAACAGGCCCGGGTCGCAGCACAGCAAGGGGACGTCGCACGGGGGGTCACTCGGTGGGGCCACAACGCCGCGTCATCTAGGGGCCGTGTGTTGTTCAGAAACCCGGGGTTTTTGATTGGTTGACTAGCATCCCTTCCCCCCAATGAATCTAAAACCCCAGCCAAGATTCGGGGGGGAACCTCAGACACAACCCTTATTGGATGGCCGGGAGCGGGCCCGCGGCCCTCACCTGTCCTCACCCGCCTTGTCCCACCCGGGTTTCCCCTCAGCCAGAGATCTACTATGTGGTCGGGGCTCAGCGCCACTAAAAAGTGGGGATGAACAATTTGAGGAGGGCAGTCAGCAGCTACTTGGCAAGAAGAAATGGGGCCAATATCCCCTGCTTCTTGCGTAGGGGGAAAAGTATAGATGTGGAAGGGCATGGGGTCATGTTGTTCGGGTCACCCCGGGCATAAAAAAGGGGGGGTGATGAGGACAGCAGGGGAAATGAAACACAAATAAAAATGATGATTTTCCGCCCCACACTTGGGACCCGGGTGAGGCAAGGGTTTCATCATCGTGGGAAAGAGGGGTCGCTTGCGCGTTAGGCGAGCGCGCCAGCAAGGGGTCGTGGGGCCGTGAGCCCAGTCACGGGTGGTCCCGCACCCCTCGCCCGGGCTGCGGGCGCATTGCGACACCTTCGGCTTCCCGGGGCCCCCCTGCCGGGGCCCGGGGGGTCGGGTCCGGCTTCCCCCTTACCTTCCTGCGCTCCGGGCCCTTTCCCTTCCTCCTCCGGGCGGGGCCCCCCCGCCCCGCCTTGGGCCCCGCCGCGCCCGGCTCTCGAGGATTTAAAGGCCAGTACGCCCATTATTTTTTAAGGTGGCGGGTGACCTTTTTAAAACCCCTTTTCCTTCGGGGTCCCTTTCCGGGGATCTTTAGTGCCGTAAGCCTTTAGAGAAAGCTTCTTGTGCCTCTTGTTGACTTCCGTGTACCAACCTCTACGCTCCTTTTTTCTGACACGAACCATTGCCCCCCCTGTCCTGACCTCCTGCCTTTCCCCGACTTCGCCTAGTCCACGATTCTTTAACCCCGCCTTGGTGCCCGCAACAAATCACGCCGTGGGACGACCTGGTATTTTTCCCCCCGCAAGTCCTCCCGCTTTGCGGCGGGGTCTGGGGAAAACCGGGGTTCTACTTGATTCCCTCCCCCGGTACGGCTTACACCATCGCTTCGGTGGTCCAGGGATCACTACCCGCATTCGTTACAGTCAGCAGGATAGCAGCAGTGTTAGGTCGGGAGCCAAGCGGCCACAGGGAAAAAACCCCCCTTCGCAGGTCCCGAAAGTAGCCACAGGGGGTCCGGGCAGCGGGGGCGTAGTCACTCATGCAAGCGTTGGCGGTAAAATCTGATACCGGCGGTTGGTAGTTCTTTCTAAGCACTGGAGGGCCAATATGGGTATATGTAGAATCTGTGGGGAGAAAGTGAAATGTGGCCAGGGAGCTAACGTTGGCACCCCCGGCCCTGCGTCAACACATGCGGGGTCACCATCCGGTGGCCGGGGAGAAACGTGGCTCAGATGTGGTGGTCCACCTGCCGCCGCAGCAAACGCAGCAGCAGCAGCGCCCAGTGGCACGCAAGCCATTGCAGCCAGTCAAGGCTCCACCCCCTTTGCAGAAGGGAGCTGTTTCTCCTTTGACATCATCCCCCGGGTTTCCAGATGCTCCTGCTCCTCGCTACTCATGGCGCCAGCAGTCGTTCAGCGAGGCGATTGCAAAGAGGCAACAGTATGCGTCCAACCATCCTAAGGTGCAGCAGCTGACTGTACTCTGTCCAAGTTGTTGGTATTGCAGTCCCTCCTTTCCAAATGGTGGACTCTGCACCATTCAGAGAAACTAATGGCTTGTGCCGAGCCGAGATGGAGAGTTCCAAGCGGGTAATTTCTTTTCCAAAAAGGCAGAAACCAGCACTTCATAAATTGTAGAACAGGAGGTGGCCAGTCCTTGCGCTTATCGGTTTGTTCCAAGGTTTTACGGCAGCGCGGACATCTGGAGCTGTAACTACGGTCAGGGCCAGTACATGTCCTTTACGGCCCACTGGGTGAATTGCTTCCTGCCCAGGCACACCAACAACTTGGACAGGAGACGCCGCTTTTTTCCTCCACGTTGTCAAACTGCGGGCAACTGTGCCAATGTCCGCCTCCTCCTCCTCCACCATCACCCCCAAATCTCAGCCTCCACAAGTACTGCTCCATCAAAACCAAACATGTTTTAGGGCACAGAGGTGTCACTCAGTTATATACCTGGCTTACCTCAGCAAATGAAGTCACACAGGGGAGGAACTGCTCCGCGTCATGCAGCAAGAAATCGATGTGTGGCGTTTTTCCGCGCGCCAACTGCAAATCTGAACCATGGTGACGGACAATGGGAGGAACATGGTGTCCATGCTGCACCGAGGAAGGATGGTCCATGCACCCTGCATGGCGCACGTGTTCAATCTGGTTGTGAAAAGGTTCCTGACGTCTTCCACCGATCTTCAGCAGATTCTGAAAATGACCAGGAAACTGTGCATGCACTTTATCCATTCGTACAAAGCCAGGAACACCCTCCTCGAGTTGCAGCGGCAGAACGGCCTCCCCCAACACACTCTGATATGCGATGTTTCATCCCGCTGGAATTCCAGCCTGCACATGTTGGACCAACTGAAACGAACAGACAAAGGCTATTAACGATTTTTTTGATGATCCAGGCAGACAGAAGTACTACCCTGTGTAACTTTGATGTCAGCCAGTGGCAGCTCATGCGTGACACCTGCCGTTTGTTGAGGCCATTCGAGGAGGCGACGTTTATTTGTCAGTTCCCAGGACTAGGGGATGAATAACGTCTTTCCCACTGCTTAATGTCCTGGAACAGATGCTGAAAAATCTGTCTGGGCAGGGGACTGGGGGAACGTGGCGACAAACATCTCGTGGCCACATGAGTCCGGTGGGGACTGAAATGGAGGAGGAGGAGGAGGAGGGACTTTGGGAAAGCAAAAGCATTGTCTGGTGAAATGAGTGGATTTTCTACCAGGTGACAAGAGAGGAGGAGCAGGAGCAGCTGGAGGAGGTGGATGGAGATGAGGAAGATGAGGCAGATGACCCACAAGCACCGTGGCAGTATACAGTGGAAATGGAGGCAGGGAGCCCCTGGGAGTCACTTGTGCAGATGGCCCCAGCATGCTTATTTGCCTGGCTAGTGACAGCCGAATAGTCAGCACCCGGGCAAGGGATGACTTCTGGCTCTCCACCCTATTGGACCCTCGCTACCGGTCCAAAATGGAGCCTTTTCCCAGATATTGGAAGGGAGGACAAACTCAAAACTGTAGGGAAAAATCCTCCGTAATCAGTTGGCCGCTGCCTATGTGGCGGCATCGTCCATCCTCTGACAGGTCCCGACCGGGGGGTTCCTCAGCGCTCACGTACTACTGCCGCGGCTGCTGGGGAAGGTGGAGGGGTAGGAGCAGTACCAGCTCCATCAGTAGTAAAACCCAAGTTGGAGTCAACTGATGAGCAGCTTCCTTCACCCACCTAGTGAGGACAGTCGCCAGCAGCAGCAGCAGCAGGACCTGGAGCAGTCCCTGAACCAACAGTTTGTGGCCTACTTGGACAGCACTCTGCACCTCCCCAGTTGAAGATCCGCTGGACTACTGGGCAGCCAAACTGGATGTGTGGCCGCAACTTTCCGAGTTTGCAGTGGAGAAGCTGTCCTGCCCGGCCAGTAGTGTGGCATCAGAGCAGGTGTTCAGTGCGGCGGGGGCCATCGTTACCCCAAGGAGAACCCGCTTGTCCACGGGAAATGTGGAACGACTGACCTTTTTCAAAAAGAATCAGGCGTGGATCGGCCAAGATTTTTCCCCACACCAATGACTTAGGCGTCAGTCGGGTTCAAAACTACCTGCCTCACCATATTCTGATGCCGCCACCCGCCTGATGCCAAAATCTGCTGCCAGTTTCTCCATGTGCCTACCACCCTCTTTACCAGGACTGGTATTTGCCCCCCACCTCAACACTCTGTCATTGTGCCACTCTATGACCTCATGCTGCTGCTGCTGTTGCTGTTGCCGTGACATCCACACTGTGTCATTGTGCCACTCTCTGACCTCATGCTGTTGCTCCTGCCGCCGTCACCTCAAATCTCTGTCATTGTGCCACTCTGTGGCCCTACTCCTTTTTTTTGCCACCTCCAGAATTTGTCATTGTGCCACTGTCTGACCTCATGCTGCTGCTGTGGCTGCTGCCATGTCCTCCACACTGTGTCATTGTGCCACTACCTGACCTCATGCTGCTGCCACCGTGACCTCTGCTCTCAGTCATTGTGACATTCTGTGGCTTCCTCCTGTTTTGCCACCTCCAGAATGTCATTGTGCCACTGCCCGACCTCATACTGCTGCTGTTGTGACCTCCACTCTCAGACATTGTGCCACTCTGTGGCCTAGTCCTGTTTTTGCCATTCCCAAAAAAGTCATTGTTTCCACTGTCTGACCTCATGCTGCTGCTGTGGCTGCTGCCGTGACCTACACACTGTGTCATTGTGCCATTCTGTGGCTTCCTCCTGTTTTGCCACCTCCAGAATGTCATTGTGCCACTGCCTGACCTCATACTGCTGCTGTTGTGACCTCTACACTGTGTGATTGTGCCACTCTGTGGCCTAATACTGTTTTGCCACCCCAGAATGTCATTGTGCCACTTTCTGACCTCATGCTGCTGGTGTGGCTGCTGCCGTGTCCTCCACACTTTGTCATTGTGCCACTTTCTGACCTCATGCTGCTGCTGTGGCTGCTGCCGTGTCCTCCACACTGTGTTATTGTGCCACTTTCTGCCGTTCTTTCTGTGCTGTGCTGCTGCTGTGTCCTCCACACTGTGTCATTGTGCCACTGCCCCGACCTCATGCTGCTGCCGCCGTGGGCCTCCGCTCTCAGTCTTTGTGCCATTCTGTGGCTTCCTCTGTTTTGCCACCTCCAAATGTCATTGTGCCCCTGCCTGACCTCATGCTGCTGCCGGCCATGACCTCCGCTCTCAGTCAAATTGGGCCTTCTGTGGCTTCCTCCTGTTTTTGCAACCTCCAGAATGTCATTGTTCCAATGCCTGACCTCATGCTGCTGTGGCTGCCGCCGTCACCTCCACACTCTGTCACTAATGTTGCCACCTGAGCTCTCAGCTTGTTTTTTTCCAGTTGTCGCTGGCATGACTTTATCAGGATACATTCCCGCTTGAGTTTTTTTGGTCAGTTTTGCTCTCTTAAGTGCCCAGGAATTTTAAGTGAAGCGATTCTAAGAGCGGCGGAAATTTCATCTGCTTTGTCATACTAAAACACAACATTGTATGAAGACCAAACCAAGCTCCCTCTGCATATTAAGCATGGCACAACGTTCTACAGCACCCTGCAGGCTCTGTACAGCCTGGAAATAGCTGCTTTTTAACGCGATTCGTCCCGAAGTACTTTGGACCTAATTTAATTTAATCTAATTTTTGTCAGAAAATTCGGCGAAGTGACCAAATCAAATTTTTGAGAAATTCGCCCATCTCTATGCAAGGCTCTTTCCCCCAAGGTCCTCTGGTGGCATCATGTGCCCAGAGAAACCAGGCTGTGTTGAAATTAATCTGTCTTGGAGACCATCCACACACAGGTCAGGAGCTGTGGACGGCTTCTCCGCAACGAGACCAAACGCTGGCGGGTGACAAGAACCTTGTGCCAGGCAAGGTGGTATGCGATAACGGGCGAAATCTGCTGGCCGCCCTTAAGATCGGTAGGCTGGAGCACATCCCTTGCCTGGCACATGTCATGAACCTTGTCGTCCAGAAATTTCTAAAGAGCTACCCGGGTCTGGACTACCTGCTGAGGAAGGCTCGAGGTCTGGGTTCACACTTCCGCCATTCGCACCCTGATTCGTCCGGCCTGGCTGCGTTGCAGCGTCAGCTCGGCCTCCCCGTCAACCGTCTCATTGTTGACGTGGCAACACGCTGGAATTCCACCCTCCACATGCTCCAACCATTGTGGCAGCAGCGCAATGCCATTACGCAGTACGAAGTGACACATGGCCTGACAAGCAGCGGTGCGGACCTCGGGGTGTTGAGCCACCGAGAGTGGAGGCAGGGGAAAGAGCTCTGCACCATCCTTGCCAGTTTTGAAGTATCCACCAAAATGGTCAGTGCGGACAAAGCCCTTGTCAGCATGAGCATTGTGGTGATCTCAGTTCTGGAATGATCGTTGGACACTCTGAAACAAGAGGTCCCGCCAGCGACGGAGGAGGAACGGACACAGATGCGGACATGGAGCCTTTCTCTCGTCGAATCCACAAGGCCCGACAGTTTCAAAATTTCCCTATCGGTCTTCATTAGGCAGTGGTTCGAGGTCCAGGGCTAGTGCAAGGCGGCGAAATCAGCTCTCAGGGTGCATAAATCTAGGCAAGTCAGGGCTGTGTTGAACCCTGTGCCGAGGAACGGAGGAGGAGGAGGAGGTATTCCCTGGACACCGACGTTACCGACGTCCCCTGCCTTGGAAAGAGGTTGGCGCGAATTTGAGGCGGAGGAGGAAGATGAGGAAGATCAGTTTGCAAATTGCCCCTCACCCAGATGGCTTGGGAAATCAAGGCTCCATCTCTCACATGAGTGCTTGGTTTGCTCCATTTCCTCCAACATGATCCCCGCATTAAGGCCATCAAAATGAACAACAGTTTATGGGTGGCCACCCTCCTGGATCCCCGGTTACAAAACAAAAATCAGCACTTTCTTTGACCCACCCAAATAGAGAGTAAAATGCAGGAAATGGAGACCTTGCTGATTGATCAACTGGAAAACATCTGTTGCGTCTGCTTCACGTTCCTCAAATGTAAACGGTGGAACAACATCACGACGTGGACAGCAGTAGAGTGCCAAATAGCTGTAGGGGCCCAAGCAGCAGCAGCAGGCAAGGTGGCAGAAGCGTAATGGGTGACCTCTAGCAATCTTTATTTACTACTAAACCAACGCATCCCAATGCAGGGCACACATCCAACACACCGAGACCACTTAAGATCAAGGTGCATGACTATCTGCGTCTCAACACCGATGTTTTTGTATTGTTCCGGGACCCAATAGACTTCTGGGTATCAAAAGGGACAAATGGCCCGGAGCACACTCGCCACGCCAAAGAGGTTTTTGTCCTGCCCAGCAGCCACGTCATATCTGAGCGGACCTTCAGCACAGCTGGAGGAGTCATTACAGACAAACGATCCGACTTTCCACATATAAGGTGGATCTTTTGACATTCATCAAGCTGAATCAGGCAGGGATCTCTGATGATGTTGTGGCCCCAATTGCCGAGGTCACCGATTATTTGCCGGTCTACTTCACATTCCTCTTCAAACAGAAATGGTCCCTCTTGAAAACTTTTTTTTTAAAATGATCATTTCTTACTGCAATTTTTTATTCTCAGTTCCCAACAGTTCATTTTGCTGGTTTTGCTGTGAGGAGACTGTAAAAGACAGCAAGGTTTCATGACAACACCGTATTCAATTTACTCACTTTATCTTTAGAAATTTTCGCATTGTCAATGGTTTTGAGGTCATGTTGATGTGAGATACACCTATAATCATGGTCCTTTAGAACAGAAATGTGGCTTCTAAGTGGCATTTCTCCATCACAATTTTTAATAGTGGCTGAGAAGTCATATTTATAATTTTTTAGGGTCATGTTGCTGTGAGCTACAACTATAATCATGGTCCTTTGGAACAGAAATGTGGCTTCTAAGTGGCATATCTCCATCACAATTTTTAACAGTGGCTGAGAAGTCATTTTTATAATTTTTTAGGGTCATGTTGCTGTGAGCTACAACTATAATCATGGTCCTTTGGAACAGAAATGTGGCTTTTAAGTGGCATCACTCCCTCACAATTTTTAACAGTGCTGAGAAGTCATTTTTATAATTTTTTGGGGCATGCTTCCCTTTAAATGCAGCAATACTACAGGTCCTATAATAAACACATTTTTGTTTCTAACAGACATTTGTTCTTCACAATTGTCAAAAGTGGCTCAAGGGTCATGTTTTGAATTTTTGGGGGCATTTTGCTGTGACATGCAGCTATACTACAGGTCCTATTATAAAAATAATGTTGTTTCTAACAGACATTTGTTCTTCATAATTGTCAAAAATGGCTCATGGGTCATGTTTTGAATTTTTGGTGGCATTTTGCTGTTAAATGCAGCTAGACTACTATTGTAAAAAATGTGGTCTCTAACACATTTGTTCTTCACAATTGTCAAGAGTGGCTCAAGGCTCATGGTGCTGTCAAAAACAGGAATAGGTATGACACTGTTAATGGACACATATTGGAAAAGGACTTGTTTTTGCAAGAACTTTAACATAGCTAGCAATCCCTGTATTGAGACAACCCATTTAATACAATTAATAAAAGAGAAACAAAGACATGGCGGGATTCCATCCTATATTAAAAATGTGTTTTCTAGAATTAAACTACTAAAAAACTTGCATGTACAAAATAGCTGGTAAAAAAATTCCCCCTGAATTGTACAAGGGAGGTACAGGAAGACTTGACCAGATGTAGGTTATTCAATGGACATGGAGTATGGAGCACGGACAGAGAACAAAGAACAGAGACAATTTCCTCCAGCACGTGAGTAAAATGAGAAAAAGAATGCCAAGAAAAAGGGACCTGGGTGGAACAGGACATTAAACCCCCAGTATTTCCAAGTGAAGCTCAATTGGTCCGCACTCAAACGAGGGGCAAGCGCTACCCCCGGTCTTGACTGTGTACTGAGGAAGGGCGGAGGTCTTACCTCACACTCCGCTTCCGCACTCTGCTTCCGCACGACTGTTTTCGTTGCTGCATTATAAGGCATTTTACCGTGTTAATAGTTGATGGACGCCAGCCTGGGCTCTCACCGCACCCACTGTAACTCCGGCTTTTGGCAGCTGAACCTGCAAGTTAAATAGATGACAGACGCTACCTGGGGTCTCACCGCACCCACTGTAAGTCTGGCCCCGACAGCTGGGCCCCGTGTTAATAGATGACAGACGCTAGCCTGGGGTCTCACCCCACCCACTGTTAGTCTGGCGCTGGCAGCTGGACCTCCGTGTTAACAGATTGCTGATTGGCAGCACTGGCTCTCACCATTAGGGGCAATCAGGAGAGCTTCAAATTTATCTAAAAAATAAGATTTTGAAACAGGGGGATTTCTGTGAGGTTTTAAATAGTGTCAAAAAAGGGGTCCAGGGCTGGACACAAATTGCACAATTTGAGGGTTAAAAATTTTCTGGGGCTGGAGTCACTATAGGGTCGGGATCATTTGATCTCCAGGGAGTCTGTCCCTAATCACTGAAGAAGGATTTGGAGAAAAAAGAAACCATTGAATTGATTGTCGGAATCAGTCCAGAAGCAGGGGGGCAAATGTCTTCTCAACTAAGTGTTTTGGGGATGATTAGGGCATTTTTATTACTTATGGGGGGTGCGGAAAGAATTAACACATCTACACGTTTAAAAAATACCTTTAAAAACTGCAGGAGGGGTGTAATGTTGTATGTTATCACACTTGAAAAAAAAGAAAAAAATGATAATAATGTAAAACTATAAATTTAAACTTCCCTAAATAAATTCTGTAAACAAAGGGTCAGTTACCAAAAAATATACTAAATGACAGTCACTGTACAAACAGCATAGTGCCACTTTGTAAATCTGGGGGTCAAACAGGTTTAGGGGTCATGCTGTGGTACAGGACAGGTATAGTCAATGTCCAGTTTAACTAAAATGGTGGTTCAAAGACTCCTTTTCACGGCATTTTTTTTTTTTCAATTCAAAACGAACTTTATTGGAAACAGAGATGGACACAAAAACATATTACATATGGTCAGAACAATGTTCATTTTCCAATGAAAATATCTAAATAAACCCCAAAGACATGTAGGGGGACAGTTTGAGAAATAAAACATAAGATTTTCATTTAGACAATGTCATTCTGAGGTATACAATCTTAAGTTTAAGTCATGTGGGACTTATTTTATTGATTTGAAATACTCCTAATATGGAAGGCTGCACGCAGCCAAGCTCATTAACATGCAAGTTCAGCACCGCTTTTCCGAAAGACATTGGAAGTTTTAAGCCCATCCATTATCAGACCTAGAGCAGATTGGGGTTCAGCAGGTAACAACAGGAAACAAAACTAAAGGAACTAACCCATAAGGTAAGGAACCGGTCGGTCTCACAAAAATATAAGCAGGAAAATTGGTGCAGTCAGTCACTATCTCCACCAAGCAAAAGGCAAACACAGGGGAAGAGGGTATCTCAGCAGGAGGATCGGTAGAGATCGGATTGGCAGAAGGTCAGCCAGTCCTCCCAGACCCGCAGGTGTCATAGCACTAATTGAGGAGAGTCATTTCTGAGTTCTTCCATGCGCTGTAATACATGGACCTCACGCAACCAAGAGGAGATTGACGGTCTCACTGTAGACTTCCACAGTCTTGGGATAACCAATTTTGCTGCCAGAAGGAGGAATAAAATGAGATGAGACCGGAGAGTGGACGTCGGGCGAGGACTCTATAAGAGGAGCAAGACGGCAGGGTCGTTTTGTAACCGCAGCCCTGTAATTGAGTGTATGAGATTCAAAATTTGCGTCCAGAAGGGCTGAATCTCTGTACAGCTCCACCAGACATGGGACATGGTACCTACATCCGCTTGGCAGCGCCAGCATATGTTGGAGACTGCCGGGAAAAGGGAATGCAAAAGTGCTGGAACTCTATACCAGCGCGTAACAATTTTGTAATTGAGTTCCTGGGCTTTTACGGAGACTGAGGATTTGTGAGAAAGAGAGAATGTTTTCCTCCAATTTTCTGTCCCAATGGTCTTCCCCAACTCCCTCTCCCAACTTGCCTGAAAGGGAAATTCTGTCACCACCGTTGGCTGGAGCAAGCCGTAAATCTTCGAAAGAACGCGTCTCCCAGGAGAGTCCTGTAGACACCACTGCTCAAATGGTGTAAGGGGCCTATGCAAGTCCAGTGAAGACTTGAACCTGGCATATAGGCTACTCAGTTGATAGAAATTAAACCTAGAAAAACCAGTCGTTGGGGAACCGCCCACAAGCTCTTGATACGCTTTAAGGGAATTCCCATCGAACACCTGCCTAAAAACTGTGGAAGGTGGGGAAGTCCCCAGAAGCCCAATCAAGGCTGCCTCGGTATTTTGGATCGCAGGGTTTCCTATTAAAGGTTTACATGGGGCCCCCTGACGGAAAAAAATCATTTCGAGGGGGATTTCCTACAAACAAGATGGAGGTTTGAGTCACTAGTGGGACCGACCGTAAGCCTTTTTTGGGAATGGGGATCGAACCCGGGGAAGG
>JAODAL010083004.1:0-11391 GCA_025379985.1 Phyllomedusa bahiana
GGAAGGGGATGGGGCCTACTCTGGAGTGACTGGAGTATTATATACAATGTGACGGGGGGATGGGGGCCTCAGCTCGGAGGGGACGGAGTATTAATACACGTGAGGGGGGGATGGGCCCCCGCCTGGATGGACTGAGTATTATTAAAAGTGACGGGGGATGGGCCTCAGCTCCGGAGGACGGGAGATATATACAAGTGAGGGGTGGAGGGTGCCCCCCGCCGGGATTTTACTGAGTATTATATACAATGTGAGGGTGGAGGGGCCTCACTCCGGGATTGACTGGAGTATTATATACAATGTGACGGGTGGATGGTGGCCTCAGCTCTGGATGTGACTGGAGTATTATATACAATGTGACGGGTGGATGGGGGCCTCAGCTCTGCATGGACGCAGTAACAGGTGCACCTCTGACGGGTGCTGGTTTTTCAGTACGGTCAAAAAACTCCAAAAATTGGGAATCTCCCCAAGAAACAAAGAGTGACTTTTGATCACATATTTCATTTTGCCATAGGCAAACTTAAACCCTTCAGTTTACAATCTATTAAACACTAAAACAACTTTTTTTTTTAAACTTTTAACCTCTATACACATTTTAAAAACCTATCTCTATCCTCACTTTTTAAACCCCTTTTTTTTTGCTTTGAAAGAGGGAATACCCTTTTCTATCATCAAGTCTGGTGGAGCACCACCTATAACAGAGAGCCTTAAAATCTATACAAAGAAAACAGCCCAGTAAGGGATCCCAAAGGAAAAAATAGAAAAATATAGGTTTCATACGGCACCCGGCCGTCACAGGGCCCCGGCATTTACATGTGTGTTTGTTTCATGTCCAGGACGTTAGCGCCTCAGGAATGATTAGGAGAAGCCCCAGAGCTGTGACATGACTCCTGCCAGTCTCTGTGCCAGGCCCTCCACACACAACCACTCACCTGGCATCTCAGGCAATGCCCATCCCTGGACCTTCTTGGCCGGCACCTGGATCACCTTCTCGGCAGCCCATGTACCTTCCTGTGAAAGCGAGACATGAGCCTGGTGGCAGGATAGTCCCCCGTACAAAGACCCCCCCAAAAAAAACCGGAACCCCACACCCTGGAAAAAAATCCTTTCCCCAAAATTGCCCTTTAAAGAACCTGAAGACGGACCTGCTGAGGGCGCAGCCGACAAAGCCCTGCTCGGCGTCCGGGTTGGCAGGAAAAAGGAAATCCAGGGGGGCTTCCCACCTCGCCCAGGCCCCCGGCTCTGGATACGATGTGTTGCTCCAGTCCCCACCCCGTTTTAAAAAAGGGGGGCCAATTTTAAAGGGGGACCTGGGGGCCCCCACCCCGAAGGGGAGTTTGGGGGGGGGAGGGGCCCCCCAGGGGAAAACCCCAGGCCCCCCCCCGGGCCCCCAGTGGGCCCGCCCCGCCCCCGGCGAGTGCCCCCCAGACCCCCGGGCCCCCAGGCCCCCACCGCAAGGGGGGCCCCCCCCCCCCCGGGGGGGCGCCCCCCAGCCCCGGGGGGAGCCCGGCCCCGGGGAGGGCCCCAACCCCTCCACCTGCCCACCCAAAAGCCCTTTTATCCGAATCCATTTTCGTAGCACTTTTTGGGGGTCCCCACTCGGGGCTGATCCCTGACTTTGTGGGCCCCGGTTGGGAAAACCCGAAAATCAAAGGCCCAAAAAGGGGGCCCCCGTGGGCCCCCCCTGGGCCCCCAGTTCCCCTTCACCTCAAACGTCTCCCCATCCAGGCAGACGAAGCCCTCCTGAAAATGTGGAAACAGAGGGAACCCGTTTAAATGGAGTAACCCTGTAAACCCGCCTCAAAAAGATCCCCTTAGGGGGCGCCCTCACCTTTGCCGTTTTTCCCCGGGGGCCCTCCAATGGGGAAATGATTTTATGATTTTTCCCCCCCCAGCCCAGGGCGTTGGGGGGTGGGGCGGTTCCCCCAAACCCGCACTTCTTCTTCACCTCCTCAGCTTCCCCCCACCTTTCAAGCGGAAAAACCCCTCAGGGGAAAAGGAGACCCAAAAACCAGGGAAAAACATAGGCCCCACCCACCCTTTTGAATGCGAGGGGCACAGGGGTCAGTGCCCCCCCATCCAAACCCCATACCCCGGGAAAGGGGAAAAGGCCCCGGCAGGAAAAAAACTTGGTTCCCCCACTTTAGAGCAGTCCCCCCCAAAACAGCTGCAGAGGTTTTTCCAGCCCGAGTGGGGCAGCTCATCCCCTTCACATTGGGGGCAAAAGGGCAACGGGGGAACCACCCCCAATAAGAACGGGTCACCCGGACAGGGGAAACCGGGCCCCGGGGGGAGGCGAACCCCCCCCCAGGGCCCCAAACCGCCCCCAACGCACGCAACCCGCAGGGCCGAAGTCCCCCCGCCCAACCGCACGCCCAGGGCCGCGCTCCCCCGCACCAAAGCCGCCCCCAGGGCCGACGCCCCCCCAGGGACAGAAAGCACGCGCAGGGCCGACGCTCCCCAGCACGCACGCACGCGCAGGGCCGACGCCCCCACACCACCCCACGCCCCCAGGGCCGAAAGCTTCCCCCAGCACCACGCACCCCGCAGGGCCCACGCTCCCCCCACCCCGCACGCACGGGGCAAAGGGGCCCCGCTCCCCCAGCCCGCACGCAAAGCGCAGGGCCCGACGCTCCCCAGCACGCAACCCCCAAAAACAGGGCCCACGCCCCCAGCAAAAGCCCCACGCACCGCAGGGGCCCCCCCCTCCCCCCCGCACCCGCAAAAAACGCCAAAGGGGCCCCCCCCCCCCAGCACGCCCAAACCGGGCCCAAAGCCCCCAAAACCCCCGCCCCCAGGGCCCACGCTCCCCCCCACGACGCACAAAACCAAAGCGGGGCCCAAACCCCCCCAGCAACCCCACACAAAACGCCAGGGCCCACGCTCCCCACCACCCGGGGACCCCACCCAACCACCTCCCGACGCTCCCACCACCCAGGGCCGACCCTCCCCCACACGCCACGCCCCCCCCCCAAAACCCAGGGCCGACCCCTCCCTTTTTCCCCCCTCCCCACGCCCCCCCACGGCCCAGGCCGAAAAGCTCCCCACCCACACCCGGGACCGCCAGGGCCCACCTCCCACACCCAAAACCCCGCACGCCAGGGCCGAAAGCCCCCAAGCAAAGCCCCCGCACGCCCCCCACCCAGGGCCCACGCTCCCCAAAAACGGGCCCCACCCCCCACCCCGGGCCGACGCCCCCCCTTCCCCCAACCCCCGCCCCCCCACCACCCAGGGCCGACGCCCCCCCCACAAAAACCCCGGCCCCCGCCCCCCAACCCATGGGGGGCCCCCCTCCCCCCAGGCCACGCCCCCCGCACAACCCCCCAAAAGGGCCCAAAACCCCCCCACACCACCCACCACGGCCGGGGGCCCCCCCCCCAAAACCACCACCAAACCCGGCCACCTCCCCACACGCAGCCCCACGCCAAAGGGCCACCCCCCCCCCACCACCACGCAACCCGGGCCCACCCCTCCCCCCGCACCACGCACGGCCAAAGCCCCCACGCCCCCAGGGGGACGCCACCACCACCCAAAAGGGGCCCCCCCCCTCCCCAACCACCAAAACCCCCGCAGGGCCCACGCCCCCCCCAACACCCCCACCCAACCCAGGGCCGACGCCCCCACACCACCACCAAAAGGGGGCCCCCGCCCCGGGGCCCCCCCACCCCAAAAAACGGGCCCCCCCCCCCACCACCCAGGGCCGACCTTCCCCCCAAGGCCACGCCCCCCACACCAAAAACACCAAAAGGGCCGACCTCCCCCCACCACCACACCAGGGCCCCCGCTCCCCAGCACCACGCCCAGGGCCGAGCTCCCCAGCACCACCAAAGCCAGGGGCCCACGCACCCCCCCACCACGCCCCCCACAAAAAACCAAAAGGGCCAAAAGGGTCCCCGGTACAACCCCAACCCCACAGGGCCGACCTCCCAACCCCACAAAACAGGGGGCCACGCTTCCCCCACCCCACACACAGGGCCCGACCTCTCCATCCCCACACAGGGGCCCCCGGCCCCCCGACGCACCCACCACCCCCAGGGCCGACGTCCCCAGCCCACCAAAACCAAAGGGGGGACGCTCCCCCCGCAAAAACCCCGGCCCCCGCCCCCCCCAGGGCCGACGCTCCCCAGCAACCACCGGGGGACCCCCAAAACCCCCCACCAGGGCCGACGCCCCATCCCCCACCAACCCCCACCACCAGGGCCGACGCTCCCCACACCACCACCCAGGGGGCCCACGCTCCCCACAAAACCCCCACACAGGCCACGCTCCCCCACCCAACCCCCCAGGGGGCCCACGCTTTCCCCACACCCACCAAAAAACAGGGCCGACCCCTCCCCATTTACACACAAACACAGGGGCCACCTCCCCCCAACAACACCCCACACACAGGGCCACCCCTCCATCACACACACAACCCAACGCTCCCATAACCCCCCAAAACCCACGCTCCCCCATCACACACAAAAAACCCCAAAACCCCCCCACACCCACACACACAAAAGGGCCACCCCCTCCCCCAGCCCCCCACACACACACAAAACACAGGGGGGGGCCCCACCCCCCCCCCCAACCCCCCACACCCCACACCAAGGGGCCCACGCCCCCCACACCCCACCCCAGGGGCCCCACGCCCCCCACAAAACCCCCCACCAGGGAGGGCCGACGCTCCCCAACCCCCCACCCGGGCCGACGCCCCCCTCCCCCCACCACGCCCCCGAGGGCCCACCTCCCCACCCCCACCACCACCCCAGGGCCCCACCTCCCAACCCCACGCACCACCACCACCACCCCGCAGGGGGGCCCACGCCCCCCAACCCCTCCCCCACCCACCCAGGGCCCCACGCCCCCCCAAAACCCACCACCCCAGGGCCGAAGCTCCCCCCCCCCGCACACACCCAGCGCCCGACCGCCCCCACCACGCCCCCACCCCAGGGCCCGACGCTTTTCCCCCCAACCCGCACACAAACCCAGGGCCCGACCCCTCTCCAACACACCACACAAACCCAGGGCCGACGCCCTCCATACACACACACCACAACCAGGGGGCCCACGCCCCCCCTCCAACCCCACACCCCCAAAGGGCCCCCGCCCCTCCCCCCACACACACAGGGCCCGACCCCCCTCCATCACAAAACCCAGGGGCCACGCCCCCCACCAAACCAACACTCACACAACCCGAAAAACCCCCCAGGGGGCCCCCAAAACACAAACACAGGGGCCCACCCTCCCCCCCAAAAAAAGGGGGAAAAGCCCCACACCACACAGGGGCCCACGCCCCCCTCCAAACCCCGGCCCCGCCCCCCCCCAGGGCCCCACCTTCCCCAAACACCACCCCCCCCACCCACCGGGGAACGCTCCCCACACCACAGGGCCCCCACGCCCCCCCCAAGCCCCCCACCAAAGCCAGGGCCGGGCCCCCGGCCCCCCGCACAAACCCCGCCAGGGCCGACCCAACCCCCGCACCCCCAAAACCCCGCCAGGGCCGACGCCCCCCCGCACGCGCACAAAAAACCCCAGGGCCCCACGCTTTCCCCCCCCCGCACACAAACACAGGGCCGACCTCCCCCCCCCAAAACACACAGGGGCCCACGCCCCCCCATCCCCCAAAAACACCAGGGCCGACGCTCCCCCCCCACACAAAAAACAGGGCCGCGCCCCCCATCACAAACACAGGGCCCCCCCTCCCCCATCACAACACACACAGGGGGCCCACGCTCCCCCAACCCAAACCCCACCCCACACAGGGCCCCGACCCCCCCCCACACAAACAAAACACACAAAAGGGGGGGCCCACGCTCTCCCTCACACACACACACAAGGTGCCCACGCCCCCCATCAAAACACAAACAGGGCCCACGCCTCCATCAACACACACAAAAAGGGCCCCCTCTCCCATCAAAAACCCACACAAAAGGGCCGAAAAACCCCTTTCCCTCCAAAAACACACACACAGGGCCGAACAGCCCTTTCCCTCACACAAAACCCCCAGGGCCGACGCCCCATCACACAACCCCCCAGGGCCGAACCCCCCCACACCCCCACACACACAAGGGCCCACGCTCCCCCCCACACACAACCCCCCACAGGGCCGACGCTCCCCCCACCCACACAGCCAGGGGCCACGCTCCCCACACCCACACACGGGCCCCACGCTCCCCCCACCGACCAAAAAAGGGCCCCGCTCCCCCCCCTCACACACAAGGGGCCCCACGCTCCCACCCCAAACCCCCACAAGGGGGACGTCCCCCCCTCCCCACACACCAGGCCGACGGCCCCCCCAGCCCCGCCCACACAAAACAGGGGCCCACGCTCCCCCCAACCCACACACACACACAGGGGGCCCCCGACGCCCCACACACACACAGGGCCCACGCTCCCCCAACCCCCACCCCCACAGGGGCCCCACGCTCCCCCACCCCCCACACACACCCAGGCCCCCGCTTTTCCCCCGCCCCGCAAAACCCCACAACAAGGGGGGGGCCCCCAAAACCTCCCCCCCCCATCACCCCACACCCCAAAACAGGGCCGACGCTCTCCATCCCCACCCAGGGGCCCCACGCTCCCCATTCCCCACACACGGGCCCCACCTCCCCCCCCACACACACAGGGCCGACGCCCCTCCAAAACCAAAAAAACCGGCCCCCACGCTCCCCATCACACCCCACAGTCCCACCCCCCCAGCACCCACACCCCACAGGCCCCACGCCCCCCCCAGGGGGCGCCCCCCACACACACACCCAAGGGGCCCACGCTCCCCCCAACCCCCCCGCACACCCCCACCCCCCAAAACAAAACACACAGGGGGGGCCCACGCTCCCCCCCCGGGCCCCCGCCCCCAAACACACACAAAAGGGCCAAAGCTCCCCCCGCCGCGCACACACCCACACACACCACGCTCCCCAAACCACCTCACACACACACACACACACAGGCCGAGCGCCCCACCGCGCACCCCAACAGGCGGCTCTCCATCCACACACACCACACACACAGGGCCGACCTCCCTCCAACACACACACACACAGGGCCGACGCTCTCCATCACACACACACAGGGCCGACGCTCTCCATCACACACACAGGGCCGACGCTCTCCATCACACACACAGGGCCGACGCTCTCCATCACACACACAGGGCCGACGCTCTCCATCACACACACAGGGCCACCTCCCCCACACACAGGCCGACGCTCCCCAACACACACACCAACAGGCCGACGCCTCTCACACCCACACACCGGGCCGACGCTCTCTCACACACACACACAGGGCCGACGCTCTCCATCACACACACCCCCAACCCACGCACACACACACCCGGGCCCCACGCTCCCCCACGCCAAAACAAAACACACACACAGGGCCGACGCTCTCCATCACACACACAGGGCCGACGCTCCCCAGCACGCGCGCACACACACACAGGGCCGACGCTCCCCAGCACGCGCACACACACACACAGGGCCGACGCTCCCCAGCACGCGCACACACACACACAGGGCCGACGCTCCACACCCACACACACACAGGCCGAGCTCCCACCACCACACACACACACACACAGGGCCGACGCTCCCCAGCGCGCACACACACACAGGGCCGACGCTCTCCATCACACACACACACAGGGCCGACGCTCCCATCACAACACACACACCACCACCAGGGCCGACGCTCCTCCATCACACACACACACACAGGGCCGACGCTCCCCAGCACGCCCACACACACACAGGGCCGACGCTCCCCATCACGCGCACACACAAACACAGGGCCGACGCTCACCATCACACCCACACAAAAACACAGGGCCCGACGCTCCCCACACCCCACACACACACAGGGCCGACGCTCCCCCAGCACCGCCGCACACACAACACAGGGCCGACGCTCCCAAATCACCACACCCCACACCACAGGGCCGACGCTCTCCATCACACACACAACACACACAACACACAGGGCCGACGCTCTCCATCACACACACACCAGGGCCACGCCCATCCAACCCCAACAACAGGGGGGGGCCCACGCTCTCCATCCCCCACCCCACACACACACACAGGGCCGACGCTCCCCAGCACACACACACACACAGGGCCGACGCTCTCCCATCACACACCACAACAACACACACACCACAAGGGCCGACGCTCTCCACACACCCACCACACCACACAGGGCCGACGCTCCCCACCCACACCACACAACACCCACAGGCCGACGCTCCCCAGCACACACACACACACACAGGGCCGACGCTCTCCATCACACACACACAGGGCCGACGCTCTCCATCACACACACACACACACACAGGGCCGACGCTCCCCAGCACGCGCACACACACACAGGGCCGACGCTCCCCAGCACGCGCACACACACACACAGGGCCGACGCTCCCCAGCACGCGCACACACACACACAGGGCCGACGCTCTCCATCACACACACACACACACAGGGCCGACGCTCTCCATCACACACACACAGGGCCGACGCTCTCCATCACACACACAGGGCCGACGCTCTCCATCACACACACACACACAGGGCCGACGCTCTCCATCACACACACACACACACAGGGCCGACGCTCTCCATCACACACACACACACACACACAGGGCCGACGCTCTCCATCACACACACACACACACACACACACAGGGCCGACGCTCTCCATCACACACACACACACACACACACAGCCCGCACTCCACACACACACACACACACACACACAGGCCGACGCTCTCCATCACACACACACACACACACACACACACACACAGGGCCGACGCTCTCCAGCGCGCGCGCACACACACACACACACACACACAGGGCCGACGCTCCCCAGCGCGCGCGCACACACACACACACACACAGACACACACACACAGGGCCGACGCTCCCGCACCTTAGAGTACTGGCTCGATGCCGGATTCACATTCACAGTGGCCAAGTAGTCCGGTTTCTTAATCTCGGTGGAGCGATAGATACAGGGCACGTAAATAAACTCCTCACGAGGACCTGGACATGAGGGTCACAGAGCAACAAGCATTATTAGAGGCAAACAACGCACCCCAGGAGAGAGCGCCCCCCGGCTGCACGCCCCTTCCCCCACTTTATATACCAGCCCAGACTCCATCACTGCCATCACAACAGCTGCTGTGTAATACTCAGCCTAGAGCACAGGTTTACATGCCCCAGGCCCACAGATAAGGCAGACTCCTCTCTATGTACACAAGCCTCTGCCAAAACTGCAGCATCTGGACCCCCACCCCAAAGTCAGACCAAAGTGTGTAACACAGTCCCGGAGACGGCGAGGAGGCTGCAGGGTGGGGGGGCGAGGAGGCTGCGTGGTGGGGGGGGGGGGCGAGGAGGCTGCGGGGTGGGGGCGAGGAGCTGCGGGGTGGGGGGCGCGAGGAGCTGCCTGCGGGGTGGGGGGGGGGCGGCGAGGAGGCTGCGGGGTGGGGGGGGGGGCTTTCGAGGAAGGCTCAGGCGGGGTGGGGGGCGCGAGGAGGCGTCCGGTGGTGGTGGGGGGCGCGAGGAGGCTGCGGGGGGTTGGGGGCGCGAGGAGGCTGCGGGGGGTGGGGGCGCGAGGAGCGCTGCAGGGGGGGGGCAGGAGGCTGCACCAGGGGGGGGGCAGAGGCTCAGGGGGGGGGAGGGGCAAGGAGGGCTTGCAGGGGGGGGGGGGCAAGGATGCTGCAGAGGGGGGGGCAAGGAGGCTGCAGGGGGGGGCAAGGAGGCTGCAGGGGGGGGCAAGGAGGCTGCAGGGGGGGCAAGGAGGCTGCAGGGGGGGGGCAAGGAGGCTGCAGGGTGGGGGGCAAGGAGGCTGCAGGGAGTGGAGATGTCACTGTCCTCTAATAACATATTACACTCCGGCCTCTACCTTTCATGGCGTCCAGAGGGGTCTTGTATCCGGGGCCACAGGATGATCCACACTTCGCTGTGAAGAAGAAGAGAACATGTAATCAACAGTTGTCAGCATCAGGGGGCGCTCCGTCTGTATCCGCTCAGTAGAACTTGTGTTTTTTTTGGGTGGGTCAGGACCCCCTGATTTCTGAGAAGGTCTGGCTGGCGCCGCCAGGTTGCTGCTGAGGACATCCCAGGGCTAGGTTTGATACTTTCACCCATTTTCGCTGTGATCTTCCTCTATTCCGCCCCGGTCAGCTCTCTTGGAGGGACCGATAGTTTTGTTCATCCTGAGCTTCCTGGTTCTTTAACAGAATAAATTGCTAAATGATATCTGCACGGGCAGAGCTGTGGTGGGGGGTTCCCGTCATTGTCACATGGGGCACCGCTGGGTAACGGTGCCTCGTGCTCAGAGCTGGCAGCACCCGCAGCAGCACCCGCAGCCTCTGTCTTCTTATCTGGTATGTATCAGGCGGCTGTTTGGGGCAGATACCACCTGTCCCATGCATTGTGCTGACTAAGGCGGCCCGTCCGGGCTACACCGGGCACCGCACAGGATTGTCCGATCCCGTGTAAGCGGCACAGTCACGGTGCCAGGCTGCCACTGCACACGGTGATGCCACTCATGGCGCAGAGGAGTTCTATGGATAGCGGGCACGTCCTGGGTGCTGCTCCTCTAATCTAGTCACCCTCGGTCACCATGCCCACCACCACTGGCTTCTGTGGATGGCTGGGGTCTGTCACCACAGATGTGCCGTTCAGGGCTCTGGGAAAGCAGGATGACAAGGCTCAGGGCGCTCTGTGATAGAACATGAGAGTGACGTGGGGGGGAGGGGAACGAGGCACCAAGAAGAATTTCGGGCTGGGGCATTTCCTGCTGATCAAGACTGACCGCTGCCCACCAGTGCATCCCACCACAAGAGCGGGCACGGTCGTCACTGATCATCAGGAGCAGCCATCAATATGGGACCCTGGTATAAGGGGAGTATGCAATGGGCACAGAGGAGTACATGGGCACACAGTCTACCCCCTGCACAGAGGAGTACACGGGCACACAGTCTACCCCCTGCACAGAGGAGTACACGGGCACACAGTCTACCCCCTGCACAGAGGAGTACACGGGCACACAGTCTACCCCCTGCACAGAGGAGTACACGGTCACACTGTCTACCCACTTCACAGTGGAGTACCTGGTCTCACAGTCTTCCCCCTGCACAGAGGAGTACACGGGCACACAGTCTGCCCCCCCTGCACAGAGGAGAACATGGGCACACAGTCTACCCCCTGAACAGAGGAGTACATGGGCACACAGTCTACCCCCTGAAAAGAGGAGTACACGGGCACACAGTCTACCCTGCACAAGGGGTACACGGCACACAGTCTAAACCCCCCCTTACAGAGATACACGGGGACAAGTCTCCCCCTTTTCACAAGGATACATGGGGGACACTCTAAACCCCCGCACAGAGGAGAAAAC
>JAODAL010083005.1:0-11391 GCA_025379985.1 Phyllomedusa bahiana
TGACTGTTGAAATGCAGGGAGGCAAAAATATAAAATGTAGTTGTGTCATTAAAGGGGTTGTCTTACTACATTGATTCCTCTTACCTTAGTCCTGTTTTCTTGGCTTCACTTTGAATTCAGGGGCGTGTTTAATGGCTTCTACTAGGCTGCATTAGCAGCCAGGTCTGTAGCTATAGCAACCAGCGCTGGCAGCCTATCATGAGAGATCACACAGCTCTGTAGCTATAGTGACCAGTGCTGGCAGCCTATCAGGAGAGATCACACAGGTCTGTAGCTATAGCAACCAGTGCTGGCAGCCTATCAGGAGAGATCACACAGGTCTGTAGCTATAGTGACCAGTGCTGGCAGCCTATCAGGAGAGATTGAACAGGTCTGTAGCTATAGTGACCAGTGCTGGCAGCCTATCAGGAGAGATTGAACAGGTCTGTAGCTATAGCGACCGGAGGAGTTGATGCAGCCCATACAAGAGGGGATATATAGGAATAGGTAGGACACTGTTAATGGACATATATTGCAAAGTGACTTGTTTTTGCAAGATCTTTAACATAAAAAGCAATTCATGTAGTGAGACAACCCCTTTAAGGCCTTTTCAGGAACCAAGGGGTTAACGTCATTTTTCTTTACTAAATACAGTGTTTTTTATTGGGGAAACAGGTTTTGTGCAGATTTTTTTTCTTTTAATTTGTAATTTACTTTATTTTTTTTAAATCCCAATCTGTGATTAGGATTTTGTGGGATCTCATGGGCACAGGACGGCTGACCACATGCTGCATCATATAACAGCTGTATGTGATCAGCCACCCTGTGCCCCCAGGATATGCTGCTGTGTGGTCTGGGGGCACAGGGTGAGTGACCACTCAGTTATTACATGATGCAGCATGTGATCTGCCGACCTGACCCGTTTCACTGCCCCTTAGAGCCACAGAACCATCATCAGAAGTGCTGAGCCTGGTCCCAGTCCCAGAGGAAAATGCTGCAGGTTGAAGACAGTGACTGTGGTCACAGCGATGAGACCGGAGAGCACAGCCGGGAGGTGAGGGGGAGGGAGACGTCATGAGGGGGAGCCGGAGGAGTGTCAAGGAGATTGAGTTTACACTTCCCTGCGGGGGAGGAGACGGACGGGAGGGGGGGACATGCTGCAGCCCTGCTCTCATCTCAGCTCCTGAGTTACTGCTGTGCAGGCAGGACAGGAATTGAGGCAAAGACACAGCAGCCTCTGCTGTTTTTCAGTGATAGATGGCTGCCTGTGTTTACACTGACTCCTGGCAGGGTCCCTGATCTCAGGGGGCCCCCAGGCAGTGGCCTACCTGGCCCAATTGGAGAGACGGCCCTGCCGTATTCTCATGCTTGGTGTTTGATTGAGTTTCCTGGTGTTCCACAGCCATTTCTATGACTTGACTCCTGGTATCTGGTCTTGGTTTGTCCTTTGACCTTGTAACCCATTTACTGTCTGTCCTGAACTTTGGCTTTTTATTTGACCTTGCAAGGACTCCTAATTAGAGATGGGCGAATTTCTCAAAAATTCGATTCGCCAACTTCGCAGAATTTTCCGTTAAAATTCGTTTCGGCTCGAATTACTTCGGGATGAATCGCGTTAAAAAAACAGCTATTTCCAGGTAGCACAGAGCCTGTAGGGTGCTGTAGAACGTTGTGCCATGCTTACAAATGCAGAGGGAGCTTGGTTTGGTCTTCATACAATGTTGTGTTTTAGTATGACACGCATATGACTGCCGCCGCTCTTAGAATTGCTTCACTATAAAATTCCCTGGGCACTTAAGAGGGCAAAACTGACCAAAAAACTGAAGCGGGAGTGTAGCCTGATAAAGTAATGGCAGCGCCAGCTGGACAAAACAAGCTAAGGGCTCAGGTGGCAACATCAGTGACAGAGTGTTGAGGTGACAGCAGCAGCATGAGGTCAGACAGTGGCACAATGACATTCTGGAAGTGGCAAAAACAGGAGTAGGCCACAGAGTGGCACAATGACACAGTGTGGAGGGCACAGCAGCAGCAACAGCAGCAGCATGAAGTCAGACAGTGTCACAATGACATTCTGGAGGTCGCAAAAACAGTAGTAGGCCAGAGAGTGGCACAATGACAGAGTGGGGAGGTCACGGCAGCAGCCACAGCAGCAGCATGAGGTCAGTGAGTGGCACAATGACAGAGTGTGGAGGTGGCACCAAAAGGATTAGGCCACAGAGTGGCACTATGACAGAGAGTGGAGGTGATGGCAGGAGCAAGAGCATGAGGTCAGAGAGTGGCACAATGACAGGGTGTGGAGGTGATCGCAGCAGCAACAACAGCAGCATGAGGTCAGAGAGTGGCACAATGACACAGTTTGGATGTCATGGCACCAGCAACAGCAGCAGCATGAGGTCAGAGAGTGGCACAATGACAGAGTGTGGAGGTGGGTGGCAATACCAGTCCCTGGTAAAGATAGTGGTAGGCAGATGGAGAAACTGGCAGATGTGTGGCATCAGGCAGGTGGCAGCATCAGAATAGTGGTTGAGGTAGGTAGTTTGAACCCAGACTCATTTCTCAAAGTTTGGGTGAGGCGTCATGGCTGATGTAATCTGACGCCTAAGGCATTGGTGTGTGGAAATCCTGGCCAATCCACGCCTGATTCATCTTGACAAAGGTCAGTCGTTCCACATTCCCTGTGGACAAGCGGGTTCTCCTTGGGGTAACGATTGCCCCCCGCCGCACTGAACACCCGCTCTGATGCCACACTACTGGTCGGGCAGGACAGCTTCTCCACTGCAAACTCGGCAAGTTGCGGCCACACATCCAGTTTGGCTGCCCAGTAGTCCAGCGGATCTTCTAACTGGGGTGGCAGAGTGCTGTCCAAGTAGGCCACCAACTGTTGGTTCAGGGACTGCTCCAGGTCCTGTTGCTGCTGCTGCTGGCGACTGACCTCCTCACTAGGCGGGTGAAGGAAGCTGCTCATCAATGACTCCAGACATAGGTTGCTGCTGATGGAGCTGGTACTGCTCCCACCCCCCTACCTTCCCCCAGCAGCCGCGGCAGTAATACGTGAGCGCTGAGGAACCCCCAGTCAGACCTGTCAGAGGAGTGACGGTGCCGCACATAGGCAGCGGCCAACTGACTACGGAGGATTTCCCTATAGTATTTGAGTTTGTCCTCCCTCTCAGCGGCTGGGAAAAAGACTCCCATTTTGGACCAATAGCGAGGGTCCAATAGGGTGGAGAGCCAGAAGTCATCCCTCTGTCGGATGGTGACTATTCGGCTGTCACTAGCCAGACAAATCAGCATGCTGTGGGCCATCTGCACAAGTGACTCCGAGGGACTCCCTGCCTCCATCTCCACTGTATACTGCCACGATGCTTGCGGGTCATCTGCCTCGTCTTCCTCATCTCCATCTACCTCCTCCAGCTGATCCTGTTCCACCTCTCCTGTCACCTGGGGAGAAAATCCACTCATTTCACCAGACAATGCTTCTGCTCCAATGTCCTCCTCCTCCTACTCCATTTCAGTCCCCACCGGACTCATTTGGCCGCGAGATGTAGTCGCCACGTCTCCAGTCCCTGCCCAGACAGATTTTTCAGCATCTGTTCCAGGACATGAAGCAGTGGAATGACATTATTCATCCCGTAGTCCTGGCGACTGAAAAATAACGTCGCCTCCTCGAATGGCCTCAACAAACGGCAGGTGTCACGCATGAGCTGCCACTGGCTAACATCAAAGTTACACAGGGGAGTACTCCTGTCCGCCTGGATCATCAAAAAAATCGTTTCTCTGTTCATACAGTCGGTCCAACATGTGCAGGCTGGAATTCCAACGGGTGGAAACATCACATATCAGCATGTGTTGTGGAGGCCGTTCTGCTGTTGCAGCTTGAGGAGGGTGTTTCTGGCTTTGTAGTAATGGATGAAGTTCATGCACAGTTTCCTGGCCATTTTCAGAATCTTCTGAAGATCGGTGGAAGACTTCAGGAATTTTTTACAACCAGATTGAACACATGCGCCATGCAGGGCGCCATGCAGACCATCCCTCCTCGGTGCAGTGCGGACACCATGTTCCTCCCATTGTCCGTCACCATGGTTCTGATTTGCAGTTGGTGCGGAGAAAGCCAAACATTGATTTCTCGCTGCATGACGCGGAGCAGTTTCTCCCCTGTGTGACTTTGTTCGCCGAGGCTAGCCAGGTGTAGAAATGCATGACACCGCTGTGCCCTACACATGTGGTATGATGGAGCAGCACTTGTGGAGGCTGAGATAGTGGTGGAGGAGGAGGAGGCGGACATTGGCGCAGGAGCAGCAGTTTGACAACGTGGAGGAGAAAGCGGTGTCTCCTATCCAAGTTGTTGGTGTGCAGGAAGCACATTGACCCAGTGGTCCGTAAAGGACACGTACTGGCCCTAACCGTAGTTACAGCTCCAGACGTCCGCGCTGCCGTGCACCTTGGAACAAACCGATAAGCTCAAGGACTGGCCCACCTTCTGTTCTACATATTTGTGAAGTGCTGGTACTGCCTTTTTTGAAAAGAAATTACGGCTTGGAACTCTCCACCTCAGCTCGGCACAAGCCATTAGTTCTCTGTACAGTGCAGAGTCCACCATTTGGATAGGGAGGGACTGCAGTACCAACAACTTGGACAGGAGCACGGTCAGCTTCTGCACCTTAGGATGGTTGGACACATACTGTTGTCTCTTTGCAATCGCCTCGCTGAACGACTGCTGGCGTCATGAGTAGCGAGGAGCAGGAGCATCTGGACCGGGAGATGATGGCAAAGAGAAACAGCTCCCTTCTGCAGAGATGGTGGAGCCTTGACTGGCTGAAATGGCTTGCGTGCCACTGGGCGCTGCTGTTGCGGCAGCAGGATGGACCACCACATCTGAGCCACGTTTCTCCCAGGCCACCGGATGGTGACGCTGCATGTGTTGACGCACGGCCGTTGTGCCAACGTTAGCTCCCTGGCCACGCTTCACTTTCTGCCCACAGATTCTACTTATACCCATTTTCAGCTACTCCGGTGTCTTAGCATAGAACTGCGACACCGCCAAGTAGCTGATTTTACCGCCAACGCTCCACACTGATTGACTACTACCGCCGCTGCCTCGCTGAGCCCCTGTGCCGCTACTTTCTTGGACCTGAGAAGCGGGTTCTGCCGCTTGGCTCCTGACCTCACACTGCTGCTACCCTGCTGACTCACGGCCACACAACCCACTTGCTGGCTGCGCCGCAGCCTGACACGCAAGCTGACGCCCTCTTCTCCTTACAATGATGACGGCCTTGCTTCACCCGGCTCCCAAGTGCGGTCGGCTACATCATCATCGCTTTCTTTTTCTCATTTTACTCAGCGTGCTGGAGGAAATTGTTTCTGTTCTTGGGGTGGCGAATGTGCTCCATACGAACATTGATTCTTGCACAAGGGTTGTACCATTTATCTGCTTGTTCACAATTATACTGTCAAGGTCCGCAGTAGTGGATCCACTGGACCACCGCAAGCGATGGTCTTAGCCACGCCAGGGAGCGGGATGCCTGCCGGAAAGCGGGATGGACTTGCTTCGGCATGAGTCTACCAGGTCGCTACCCCTAATGTGACTTGCTTGCGGTGGTAGCCGAGGTTTAGCATGGTACAGAATCTTAAAAGGCGGCCGTACCCCGGGGACAGGCGGAAATCAGGACGGGAAAAAGGTTGTGTCTGGGGACGAGGAAAAAGGTACGTACACGGTAATCAAAGATTTCAAAACTAAAAAGCTTTTCAGAACGTAAGGCACTAAAGACCCGGGGTACGGGAAGGGGCGGGCTTAAATAGGGCACACCACAAAGTAATTCCGTGCGTGGCCCTTTAAATTTAACACTCCCCGGCGCCCGACGCCCCGGACGCGGGAAATTTTCGGGATTACTTTAGGTCCGAATTTTGTCCTCGGCCCCCCAGGACCTCTTTTCCCCCGCCCCCAAACCCCTTCCAGTCGATGAAAAAATGACTTTTTTGCCCAATTGTAAAAAGATTGGTAATGATGTTGGTGGGATCTGCTACCCGGGGTCGGAGGGGCAGCCTTCGGAAAGCAATTTAGAACACAGGCTTTAAAAGGAATTGGAAGATTCGGGGCAAAGAAAAACGTGGGGGGAAGCCCCAAACTTGTAGGCCCCGGGGGTTATCGCTTTGGGAACCTCAAAAAGGGCCCCATTTTTTTACTTTGGGATCTTAAGGCGGATGTACTTCAAATCGAAAACACCTTTTCTCCCGGGGGAAATAACTGGGGGAAAAGGGCATTCCGTTTGTCAGCATGCCCTTCATGCGGGCAGAAGGTTGGGAGAGACAGGGTTGACCAGTCCTCCACGGGCCGCACTTTAAGGGCACTGAATGGGAGGGGGGGGGCAAGTTGTCCCTAAAATGAAAAGGGGGGGACCCACAGACTCCATTTTTAAAAAATTATAAAGAATTCGCCCAGGGTAAAGGTTACCCAGTCCTTTTACAAAAAAAACGAAGTGGCGTAGGTATTTCCCGGGACCTAATTAACTCTCTCCACTTGCCTTGGTCTGTGGAGTTCGAAAAAAGACCAAAATTACCCTATAGCTGGACACGGGGAGCGCCAGAACTTGGGCACAAATGGACCCACGGGCCGAACAATATGCGGGAAGTATGCAACCGGAAAATTGGGAAGAAAGTGGCAAGACAAGGAGCAAAAGGGAACCTGGAGGGAAAAAATGGCCTTTTTAGAACCATCGGGGACTACCCACCCCCCGGGATTACCGGAGGAAGAGGGAGATCCTAAAAAATCCATTACCACATGAGCCAAGGAAATGGGGGATTGGCTGGCTGAACAAACCTGCCGGTTTTGACGAGGGGAACTTTTTTCGGGCACAGGGAAATGAAAGCCAAGAACCCAAACGAACATCTTTAGGGTCAGGCCACCAAAAGAAAACGAGAGATCAGGGGGCAAGACTTTTTTTACCCTTGGGTGTCCAGCCCCCGAAGCAATGTTCCAAAAAGTATTCCTTCGAAGAGGGGCTACTAAGTCTTCCCCAGGGTTTTTCGAAGATCTATGTTAGGGGGATTAGTCGTTGGAGGGATGATGGCCTGGGGAAGGTTCATCCCCCCCTTTTCACGTCCGAAACACGGGACGGGGAAAAATTTTAATGCAAAAGTCACACTGGGAAAAAAAAAAGGACCAGGGGGCCTGCCGGGTTTTTGGGCCATTGGGCCGGGGCAGAAAAAGGAATTCTTGTGGTCAGTGAAACACTTTGGGCCCGGGGAAAGCCCCTTCGAGGAGATAGCGCCATTCCTCCGGGGCTATTTTTGAGGGAAACAGTTCCCGGCCCCCAATGGAAAAATTTCCCTTTTTCCGCCGTGGAAAAGGTTTAGACAAGAACCCAAATTTTTGGCGGGTTTTGCTGGGGGGCCCTTTTTTTTGTGACCCACGGTTTCCATTTTCCCACGGAGGGCCCGTCAACTTCCAAGTAAAAAGGGGTTTCCGGGTATCAAAAGAAACGGGGGGGCCGGGGAAGGGAAAAATGCAGATTTTAGCTTTACAAAGGCCTCTTAAACTGTGGTGCCCAAACCTTTGGGTTAGCATTCCCCTGGTGGGGAGCCACAAGGGGGGGACACCAAAAGGAGAAGTGGGGCACGAATGCCTAAAATTTTTTTGGGCCGAAGCCCAAGAATCTCTGTAAGGCACGGAAAACCCACGGGCCCAGGCCACGCAGGCCATTTGAAAAACCCTTGTGCGAGATTTTGTAGCCGAAAAAGGGAAGATGGTCTTGGGGAAAAAGCATTTTTTCCAACTTGGGTAAAGAAAATTAGCGCGTAAACGTTCGAAAAACCGTCGCACATAGGCCGGGGGGGACTGGGCCCATGTAAAAAAGAAGGATTTCTCCGAAAAAAACCCACGGGTTTTTAAAAGGGAAAATTTTGAAGAAATTTTTGTCAAACCCTTTGAAGTTTGGGCGGGAGCATTACAAAAGCCTAAAAGGGGCATCACAGGTACTAAAAATTGGCCATCCGATTTTAAAGGGGCCGTTTTCCCAATCTTCTCCTTCTCGTTCCGAAGGGAAGTTGTAAGCACCGTGTAAGTCCGTTTGGAAAGATCTTGGCTCCATGGAGCCGTTCAATAAGCTTGGGATAAAGGGGCAAGGGATACTGGTTTTTTTCACAGTGTTTAAAATTGAGACTGTGGTAATCGATACGGGGGAAGAGAAAAGGCCACCCTTTCTTTGCCACGAAAAAGGGAACCCGGCCCCGGGCGGGGGAGGGGGGACTTACGAATGAACCCTTCTGAAGATTTTCCTTTTATGTAGGCAGCCTGCTTGAGTCTTTCGGAAATGATGGGGGATAGACCCTCCCCTGGGGAGGAGAGGGTCCCCGGGTAGCAGGTCGTTTGGGGCGTCATGGGGACAATGAGGGGGTGGGGTTTCCCTTGCTTCCCGAGAACATGCCCCGAAAAAATTTTTAGAGGGTGGGGGGAACCCCGTCAGAAAATTGGGAAAACATTATAGAGGAAAACGTGAAGCACCGGGCGAGTTGCCCCAGACAGCAAAAACACAACCTTTTTCCCCAACGCAAGACTTCGAACCATTTTTCCAATAAAGAAACCGGGGCTGTTGCGGGCAGCCAGGGAAGGCCCAGAAAAATAGACGGGGATGACCGGGGTAACACGTGAACGAAAGGGTCTCCCTTATGGGTGCCCCAACCTGAAGGGCCCAAAGGGGTTTGGGTAAAAAAACAGGCCCGGAAATCATTGAGGTCTTCCACTGATAGAGGAGAGGGAAAAGAATTTTTCTCCAGGCGGACCATGGGGGGGTTTTTTTTGCTTAAAACCCCAAGGGCCCGCACCCCAAAAACGTTCCCAGCTGAACCGAGTCCGGGAAAGGCCAAGGCTTGAAACTGGTTTCCCAGGCCCAAAAACCCGACAAAGTACAGGCTTTGTAGGCGAGGAGAGGGGTTGTTCACACCTAGGGACGCCTCTTCCACGTAGCCCCAGTGCGTGCTTTTTTCCTGGACCTGTGGACGGGGCGGACAACCCCCGCGGAAATGTTCGGGACTGGGACAATTTGAGACACCGGTTTTTTCCCCCGTCGTAAAGACACTTCTTTTTAAGGGAAAAGGGGGACCCTGTCCCCCCTGCAAAGGATTCCTCCATGGCCGGTTTTGGGGGGGACTGTTGTGGGGGGCCCCTTTTGGGAAAACAGGAGGGCCCCCCGAGGAAAAGAAGTGTATGGCCGGGGCTAACGCTCTAAAAAGAAGTTTCCCCTTGCCCTTTTTGAAAAACTGACGTCAATCCGATGGGCCAAGGGGATAAGGGGCACTCATGGGTGGGTGGAAGAACCCTGGCGGAGAGGGCATCCTTATCTGGTGGCGGACCCTTCTTTAAAAATGCACACAAAGCGCCCCCATTCCAGGCAGTTTTGGAAAAAACCAGAGTGCAAAAAAAGAAAAATAGTTTTTTCCACGGAGGAGTTCCCTTGTTGCAAGTTCAGCAAGGGGTTTCCCGCAGAAGATGCACGAAAAAGGGTTCCTCGAACACACTTCGGAAAAAGGGAAGAGATCAGCCGTGACGGGTCGCCTCGGTCCCAAAGTGGGGTGGCCCCGGCCCCGGGCCCTTTTCCCCGAAAAAACGAACCAAAAAAGGCCCCCCTTAGGAAACCCTTTTCCCACGGGAACTGACCGACCATGATTTTCCCCCGTGAGGGGCATTGGGTAAAAGAAAAACCCCCGCGGCCTTAGGGGGCCCCCTCAAAAATTTTATAGGCACAGATAACCGAAACTTGGGGTCCCGGGGGGACATTTCCCGGGAACCCCCGCCACGGGAGCTGCCCCAGCGGCCCGGGTGCCCGCTGCCCGAAGGGGAAAAAACTCTTATCATGGACAAAGTGGAAAAAGCTGTTGTTGGGTGCTGCGAAATCTGTTTTGGACTGCTGAGCCACCCATGGTGGTTAGGTCGGAGCCCCTCGGAAAAGGGGGACCCTTTTGGGGGGATCCCGGCCGGGTCTTACTGGCACGGGCCGCGTTTTGTGGATCCATGGAACCCTCGCAAAGGGGGGGGGGGGGGGGGGGGGGAGGGGGGGGGGGGGGGGGGGGGGGGGGTCGGGGGGGGGGGGGGGGGGATGGTGTTACCCCCGCAAAGGGGGGGGGAAACTAAGTAGGGGCCCCCTTTTCATTTAGAGCCCCCCGCAAAACGGGGTGGACTTGGGTGCGGGGGGGAGTTTTACCAGGTCGCTTTCCCCTGACTTTACCCTTCCCCCGCGGTGGCAGCCGGGGGTACGAAACTTAAGGAAGGGTCGTTGTCCCGGGGACGGCGGTAAGGCAGGAAGGCGGCAAAGATTTTGGGGGCGAGGGAAAGGAGGGAAGGAGGTACGGTAAAAACGGTAATCAGGGCAAGACTCAAAGAAAGTTCTCAGTGGGGGTAAAGGGACTAAAAATCCGGCGGGGTAACCCGGAAGAGGCCGGCTTAAAAGGGGCAAAGGAAACCGGGGAATAAAAAAATTAAAAAATCGCCGGGCCTTTTTAAAAAAAACAAATGCCTGCCCCTGTGCAACCCCCAGGGGGCAGGGGGGCCACGCCCAAGGGGGTAGAGAAATGCAGAGGACTGGCCGGGGCAAATGCAGGGGGAAAAGGCAGGGGGCGGGTGCGCCTGCGACCCGACATGCGGGGGCCCGGCTCCGCCGCCAGCAAAGGACTGATGCGCCTGTGACAAAATACCAATAGCAGGTGTTTTCACCCCTTTTTAGTTTCCCGGCAGTATTTCCCTGAAAAGATAGCATTTTATGTGTATGCCTTTTTCTACGGTGGCATGCCTTTTTACTCTCTCTTTTACTCTCTTTTAAACCCCTAACCCTTTAAAGTGCCAATGTCATTCTTGTTTGATGGGCAGGGGTTTTTTGAGAAATTTCAGAGGCCCACTTTCTGGAGTACCCGCCCCCATTTTTTGGGCCCCTTGGGCCCCCCTTCCCAATAGCCGACCCCCAAAACCCGGGCCCAAATGGGCCCTTTTGGGGCAAGAGAGGAAAATTAGCAGCAAGAAAAAGAGTATTTGAAACAAGAATTTTTTTTGAGTAGAACCTTGAATATCGCCCGTCTTTTTTTCCGTGTTGAAAACCAAAAGCAGGGAAAAAAAGACCTTTTCAACATTAATAAAAGTAGTAGAAAAAAGAGTTTTTAAAAAAAAATTTTTTGTAAAAGGACCTGGATTAAGTGGGGTTTTTTACAGCAACAATTTCCCCCAAAAAAAACGAAAAAAAGAAATTTTTGGGCCCCTGTTGACAATTGGGAAAAAAAAAAATCCCTGTTACAAACCCATTTTTTTTCAATTGGACCTCTATTATACCTGTTTTTTAAAAAGACACAAAGCCCACAAAAATTCGAAACATGAACCCTTTTGTTGAATTTTTGACAATTGGGGCAGAAAAAATGCCCGTTACAAACCACTTT
>JAODAL010083006.1:0-11391 GCA_025379985.1 Phyllomedusa bahiana
CTTATAGCTGTATCGGTCTCCATGGCAACTGTCTGTAAACCTGCCCACAATGCATTGTGGCATCGTGACGTCTCCAGACAACCCGGAGTCTGTGATTCAGCATCCGGGCTGCCTGGTGGGGAGACTCAGTAGCGGTGCTCACGCCATTACTGGCGCCGGATCTCGGGCAGCAGGAGCTCACTCCTGCCGCCCGCAGACGCGATTTTCGCCCCACGATGTCCGTCATCGGGGGGTTAATCCCCTGGGGCCAGAGCTCCTCCAGCCGTGGGGGATGCGGCATGATGCCCGGTAAATAAAACCGCCGGTTCCCAATGCCGCATCTTGCGCGCTCCGCTTGTGAGCGCGCAAGATCCGCTTGACGTACTCATACGGCAATTTGCGGGAACCCCTACCCGACATTGCCGTATGAGTACGGCAAATGTCGGTAAGGGGTTAAGAACTGTAATATTTGTATTCTGTTAATTCTCTTCTCTGTAGAGACTAGTGCAATTCAGTGAGTTGATTTTCTAATGAAAAATAAAATGTTGTTCTGATTTTTATATACAGTGGGGAAAAAAGTATTTAGTCAGCCACCAATTGTGCAAGTTCTCTGTCACTTCAAGGGAGATACAGTGAGCCCTGACTGGAGCTCAGCCCACTGTCTCTGCCTACTTGACGTGCTGCCCTAGGCGGTAGATGCCAACTGGGCCACAGTCCCTGTGCTGCTAGAGTGCTGGGGCCGTCAGGAGGAAGAAAGGTCACACAGTCCGGGTCAATAACAAATAAGGAATGCCAAACCACAAATCAGAACCAGAGAGAAAACGTAAACAAGCCGAGGTCAAACACGTACGGAGCAAATGTACAAAAACAGGGGCGCAAGACGGGTTTAAAGGGAAAAAAACAAGCAGAGGTCTTGTACACGGATAAGCAAACAACAAACTATAAGCTCAGGTGTTGAAGGCAGCCAGGAGAATATCACAGGAGCTGCACTCAGCCTGCAGGGAGTTTAAATGTGATTCCCGGACACCATCCCAGCAGACGATTGGAGCTGCCTCCAGGTCCTCCCATTGGCTGGTGCGACACGCCCCCTGTCCAGAGTGGTTGGGTTTCTGTCACTCATGGAGCTTCCGGCAGACTGTCTATCTGGGTGGGATCGCAAATCAGCTGCTGCAGACTGTTGCTCCCTGCAGGCTGAGCGCCGCCTAGCCCTGACAGTACTCCCCCTTTTAGGAGGAGCGAACGGATCCTTCCCTGGTCGGGGTTTGTCCGGGTGAGACTCATGGAACTCCCTTATCAGGTGATCCACATGGATGGATGTTGCCGGCACCCATGATCTCTCCTCAGGACCATAACCCTTCCAATAAACCAGGTACTGTAGTGACCTCTGGACCTTACGAGAATCCAAGATTCGGGCAACCTCATATTCTAACTCGCCCTCAATACACAATGGAGGAAGATGTCAAGAGGGTGGAGTCACAGGCTGATTATACCTCTTGAGAAGAGAGCGATGAAACACGTTGTGTATCTGGAGAAAAGAGGGTAATTTCAGCTGATATGCCACTGGATTAACCACTTCTAGAACCACATATGGGCCAACAAATCGCGGCGTGAGTTTACCAGAGGGGACTTTTAATCATAGGTTTCAGGTGGATAACCATACCTTCTCCCCAACAGCAATCCCTCTAGAACAAAGACGCCGTCTATCGCAACTTTTCTTCTGGATGTTCTAGGTCTTAACCAAGTTCTTCTGAACTTGGGCCCAGACTGTGCACAGATCTTTCAAGACAACATCCACTCCGCTGTGATTAGACGTAGCACTGGAAAACGACGCATGTCTTGGGTGAAAACCATAGTTGCAGTAAATTGGTGAGGTGCCAGACGAGCTACTATCCAGATTGTTAATGGCAAATTCAACCAACGGTAAGTATTTTACCCAATCTACCTGCTGATCCAATACATAACAACGAAGTTTTTGTGTAACCAGTTGGTTTGCCCTCTCTGTCTGTCCATTAGCCTCTGGGTGGAAGGCAGAGGAGTAGGACAGGGTGATACCCAGAGCCTTGCAAAGGGCTCTCCAAAATTGAGAAACGAATTGCACCCCTCTGTCTGAAACAATATTTTCCGGTAAACCATGCAGTTTGACAATATGTTTAATAAAATGTTCAGCAAGTTTTTTGGACGACGGTAACCCCTTTAAAGGAACAAGATGGCACATCTTACTGACATGGTCCACTACCACCCAAATAACCATTTTGCCCTCCGAAGGAGGAAGGTCTGTCATAAAATCCATGGAGATGTGGGTCCATGGATGTTCAGGTACAGGTAGAGGGCAAAGTTCACCAGGAGGACGAGTTCTGGGAACCTTTGCCTGAGCGCAGGCTTCACAAGATGCCACATGGGCCTCAACATCACGAGGCAACAAAGGCCACCAGTAAATGTGAGAAATCAGCCTCTTTGTGCCAGACACTCCAGGATGTCCAGATAAAACAGAATAAAGAAATTATTTTAATAATCGTAGCCGGTATTGAGTGGGAACGAAGACTTTTGACACAGGACAATCAGCAGGTCTCATATCCTGATGGGTCTTTTTCTCAGTGGCCAAATCAGGGGAAATGGCTGAGACAACAGTCTTCTTGGGCAGTATAGGTACCGGATCCTCCTGGAATGCGTGGCTGGCACAGAAGCTTCTAGATAGTGCAGTAAGGACCATGACTTGATGCTGGGCACCTTCGAGGAAGTGGCGCCGTTCCTCGAAGGCCCACTAAATAGCCAACAACTACCGGTTCTCAACGTCATAATTCCATTCAGATGAAGAAAATTTACGTGAAAAGAAGACATAAGGGCGAAGGTTAGTCATAGTAGCGGACTCCTGAGAAAAAGACCGCTCCCGCACCATACTCGGAAGCATCAACTTCAACAACAAAGGGTTTGCTTTAATCTGCTTGAATCAACACAGGAACTGATACAAAACACTGTTTAAGTTTCTCAAATGCCTCTATGGCCTCAGGTTGCCAATTACTGAACTTCACCCCCTTCTTAGTCATGTCAGTCAACGTCCTAACTAAGACAGAAAAATTACGAATACATTTACGATAGTAATTAGCAAACCCTAGGAACCGCTGTAGGGCCTTCAGGGATGAAGGGCGGACCCAATCGAGAATAGCTTGAATTTTACACAGGTCCATACAAAATGTTTTTAGAGTCAGGATGACCCAAGAAAAGGTTCCCTCCGAGGTCCAAAAACACATTTTTAAAGCTTGACAAATAAACTATTTTCCTTCAGGATTTGCAATACCTGTCATATGTGTTTAACATGAGACAACCAATCTTCTGAATAGATTAAAATGTCATCCAGGTAAACGACCATACAACAACTAATGAGTTCACGGAAAACATCATTAACCAGGTTCTGGAACACCGCGGGAGCATTACACAACCCGAACGGCCTCACCAGATACTCAAAATGACCCTCAGGAGTGTTAAATGCGGTTTTCCACTCATCCCCTTCTCGGATACGGATGAGGTTATAGGCCCCTCTAAGGTCCAACTTGGAAAACCACTTTGCTGGGTAAAGGGTATTGGTTTTTTACCGTTATTTTATTCAGTTCACGGTAATCTATGCATGGACGGAGGCCTCCATCCTTTTTTCCTACAAAGAATTGAGAGAATGTCATATGGTCAGATGAAACCAAAGTAGAACTGTTTGGTAGAAACATAACTCGTCCCTATTTGGAGGGGAGAGAATGCTGAGTTGCACCAAAGAACACCATTAACCCACTTTTGAAGCATGAGGGTGGCAACATCATGCTTTGGAGCTGTTTCTCTGCAAAGGGACAACTGATCCATGTACATGAAAGATTGAATGGGGCCATATATCGTGAGATTCTGAGTGCAAACCTCCTTCCATCAGCAAGGGCATTAAACATGAAACGTGGCTGGGTCTTTCAGCATGACAATGATCCCAAGCACACCGCCAGGCTAATGAAGGAGTGGCTTCGTAAGAAGCATTTCAAGGTCCTGGAGTGGCCTAGCCAGTCTCCAGATGTCAACCCCACAGAAAACCTTTGGAGGGAGTTGAAAGTTCATGTTGCCCATCGACAGCCCCAAAACATCACTGCTCTAGAGGAGATCTGCATGGAGGAATGGACCAAAATACCAGCAACAGTGTGTGCAAACCTTGTGAAGACTTACAGAAAACGTTTGACCTCTGTCATTGCCAACAAAGGATGTCAGTGAATAGAAACTATGGTAATGATCTTGCTTGGTGCACCTGTAGTCCCATCAAGAAAATCTCGGTGCTGGCCCATTTGCCATAAAGTAGAATAAAAAAAACTTTACCACATTTTGATAAAATTTAAAAAACATTATGGTAGATGCGTAAATTTGGGTTTTAAATTTTTGCATATTAAATAATTATTTTATATGATTTTATATTTTTTGATATCATATCATTTTAAATTTAAATTTTAGGGTTTTTTAAAAAAGGGTTAAAAATAAATAATTAATCATTTTTTATTACCCTTTGGGGAAAATTAAACAGGGAATAATTTGTAATTTTTCTGCCCTAAGGTAATTACGTTTTTTCTAGGACAACTTTCTTTTCACTCCCCACCACATTGAACCTGGACTTTACTTGTAACGCCCGGTTTTCCATTTTTGGATGACACCTTCATTAAATGTGTCTAATTAAACGAATCTGGTGTTTACCCCATGAAAACTTCAAAAAAAATTTTGGTACAGCTCCCCCCGTTCCTGATGCCCCGGCAAATCACTTCCCGCAAAGGTTCAAAGGGAGAAAAACCCCAGCTTGCCATCCGCCCGTTAATTTAACCCCAAAAAAAACCACTTTAATTTTCCCAAAAAGCATTTAAAAAAAAAGCACCCAAAAAATAACAAGGGGGTTTGAGCATAGGTTTTAATAAGGCAACAATGGAGAGGAAACAAATCTAGGCCCCAAATTTATTATTCTCACTAATTAAACAATAAATACTTAGTAGAAAAAAATAATTTTAAAAAGAAGCCAAATAAATAATCCTTTAAAAAAACTTTTAAATTTTAAAGTCTACATTTAACCCCCTTGGGAAAATTTGAGCTCAAAATTGGTAGATCCAATACCTTTCACTTTTATTCAACTTAGTTTAGATATCTTCTATTTCCCAAAATTTTCACTCCATAGGGTCCTGGAAATGCTCTGTTTTAAATGCATTGATAAACTGTTTGTCATTAATCCCTTATTATTACAATGTTTTCAGTTCAACAAAGGAGGTAGCCAGCTCACCTTACGTATGCAGACATAGAACATAGCACGGAGAACAAACCTCGTAATGGTGCAGTTGTCACTATTCAGATAAAAAAGTTGCTCCAGCAGTGCAGAAATAAGATTAAAATGATCCATGTTTATTACCATCCCCTTAAAAAACCCAAACCCAAAAATAGCTTCAGTGGTCCCCAAGGGTTTAGGCTACCTTTCCCTTTGTCAAACCCAAAGGGGTAACTTTAAGCTCTTGGCCCCTAGTTTCAAAAAATGAAAAAGGGGCCCCCAAATTTTCCATGCGCCATTTACAATACTGGTGTTTTTTATTTGGGAGGGGGCTTTTTGGGCTCCCTTAGGGGTGCAGGGCCTGGGAGCGAACTGCACTTCTGCTGCAAACCCCCCGTAGACTAAAGCCCCCTGGTTTTAAAAAAAGAACCATACATAAAACGAAAAATCTTACAACCCTGAATTTTAAATTTTTTAAAAGCATCTATACCTTTCCAGTGAGCAACTCGTACCGGGGCGCCTCCGGCCCCCGCCACTCCCCAAAGGGGGCTCCCCAAAAAACATCGCAAAATTTCCAAAACCCTCACCACTGCCCAAAGCGACACAGAGAAGATAGAGCGCAACACGCACCGTGCCACCCGATACACTCATAAGAAACCGTGCATGCGCAAGAGCGAGCCAGGGGCCCCCGAGGGTGCCCCAACGGAAAACCTTTAAGGGGGCCCTAAAAGATGGGGAAAAACCCACGGGACCCCCAAAACGCGCTCCCCTCAAATAGTGAAAAAATTATAAAATCAATAAAATAAAACAAGAATTTTAAGGGAAGGGAAAAACACTTACTACCAACAGTTTTAAAAATGGGGACTAAAATCCAATTTACAAACAATGCATTAGTAGTGATTAGTGTTGAGCGATTTTTTTATCGACAAAATTGAAATCGGGACAGTTTTTATGGTGATTTGGTTTTTTTTAGATCAGGCGAAATTTAGGTTAAAAAAACCCGTGCATCCCATCCCATTAAGATCGCGCCATTTTCGGCGGGTTCCGTCTTTTGGCGCCAGCAAATCCCTTACAGAATAGAGCAGGGTAGATGTGTGTGGTGTAAAGACTGGGATGTGTTTTGGGTTTCGTTGGTGGAAAATCACATGACCTCGTTTTACAAGAACAGCGTTCCCGTTCAGCCTCAGTGTCTCTCAGCTCTCAGAGCAAAGGACGTGCGCTCTGCTTGTGTCCAAACAGTCACGAAATTTTTTTTATTTCTTACACAAAACCCCCAATATTACTTGATCCCACAATTTATTAGATTAGAGTTGGGAAAATTTTATATAGTTTTGGTAAGAATTTTAAAAAAGAATTTCCGCTGTAAAGTCAGGGGGGGAAAAAAAAGGGGGGGGGGAACAAACAATTATAAAAAATTTGGGAAAAAAATTAATAAGTTTTTTAAATTAAAAAATTTATTTTAACAGTTTTTATTAAAATTTTTCCTGTTTTGGGGCACCTGAACTTTGGTTTTCCCCTTTTTTTAAAATTCCCTTTTTTAAAACCCATTTTTTTCAAAAAATTGGGGGGTTTCAAAAATTTTTCCCTTTTTCATTTTTGTTTCCCCTTGCCCCTTTGAATAACTTTTTTTAAAATCCCCAATTGAATTAAAAAAAAAAAATTGATTATCCAATACATTTAGATATTGTTTTTTACTTTGGCGAGGCCAGCTTTGTTGATGATCTATTTTGCTTTAAATTTGAATCAGAATTTTTTGAAATAAATTGAGGGGAAAAATTCCTTTTATTTTCAATAATTTCAAACTTTTTTTAAACTTTAAAAATTTGGGATGACATTGGGGTTTAAAAAAGGGGAAACGAATTTGTAGAAAGGTGTTTAGGTGAAAAAAAACCTTGCCCGTCCAAGTCTTTTTTTTTTTTTTCCCCCCCCCCCCCCCCCCCCCCCCCCAAAAACCCCCCCCCCCCCCCCCCCCCCCCCCCCCCCCCCCCTTTCCCCCCCCCCCCCCCCCTTTTTTTTCCCTTCTTCACCCCCCCCCCCCCCCCCCCCACTCCCGACCCCCCCCCCCTCCCTTTTCCCCCCCCCACCCCCCCACCCCCCCCCCCCCCCCCCCCCCCCCTGTTTCCGCCCCCCCCCCCCTTTCCCCCAAACCCCCCGGTTTCCCCCCCCCCCCACCCCCCCCCCCCCCCCCCCCCCCCCCCCCTCCCCAAAACCCCCCCCCCCCAAACCCCCCCCCCCCCCCCCCCCCCCCCCCCCCCCCCCCCCCCCCCCCCCCGGGGCCCGATCCTCAGAAAAGGGAAAACCGTTTCGGAAAAAATCCCGGGGGTCAACCCTTTGGCCCCCCCTTTTGCTTGTGTCCCAGCTCCGGATTTAAAATAAGCGCAAATTTTTTGGGGAAAAGGGGGCCCCGGGGCTTTTAAAAATTTTGGGTTGGGGGGGTTTTTAAAAAGGGAAAAGGGAGGAAGAGAGGGGTTTTGCGACGGGTTCTGCCTAAAAAGGGAGGGGAAAGGGCCCAAATCCGGGGTTGACCCGCCGCACCCCCGGGCAAACCCCGCTCCTGTTATGCCGAAAAAAAAGGGCCCGGGGTTGGGGGCCTTTTTTGGCCCAAGGCCTCTGACCCCCCGCGGGTTTTTTGGCCAGAGAAACGAGTAGGGAAGCCTTTAGGGGAAAACCCCAAAAAAAATTTTATCCGCCAATCATTTTTAAAAACGGGCCCTTTTGCCAAAAGGCCAACCCCCGGGGCCCCCCCCACTTTCAAAACCCCTTTTCCGCCCCCTCGTCCTCCCGCCCCCCAACCCCCCCCCCTTTGGCCAGCGGGTCATCGTTTCCCCCCCCCCCGAGTACCACCGCACCACCCGAGACCCCTCCTACCCCTTCTCCTTCCGCATTTGGCCTGCACCTGTACACGGGCCCTTAGCAGCCACCTTCGTCCTTCCAGTTGGGGGGGAGAAGAAAAAACTTTAAACCCAAACCATCCCAAACCAAAACCTAATGTCGGCATTGCCGGCTTTTGGGGCCCTTTGGGAAAAGGGTTTCCTTTCCGTCTGGTGGACACAGAGGGTTCCGCCACGTCATACCCCTTTCCCGCCCCCCCAAAACCAGATCCCCAGCAGGGATTTCTTTGCCAAAAAAACCGTCCCTGCCCTGCCACCATGCATCTAAAAATTTTAAGCGCGTTGTCTGCATTTTGGGGCCGAAAAGTCCACTGACCACCGAACATGGATAGTAAGCCGGCCAAAGGGCCCCTATATCTCTGTGACAGCCACGGGTGAGCTGGGTGGATGTCTCTGGGGGGGGGCGGTGGCTTCAGGCTTTGGGGACGCTCTTCAAAACTGCAGGGATGGTGCAGGGTTTTCCCCCAAAAGGGCCTTTGGGGGGCTCACCCTGCCCAGAGAAACCAGGGCCCTGTTTAAATTTTAATCTGCTTGGGGGTCAAGAGCTGGGACGGCTCACCAACGGACCCAGCGCTGGGTGCCAAGAACCTTTGGCCCGGGAAGGTGGTTGCGATAAGGGGAAAATTTTCTGGCCCCCCTTAAGACGGTAGGCTGGGGCACATCCTTGCCCGGCACATGTCATAACCCTTTTCGTCCAAAATTTTTAAAGAGCTACCCGGGTTTTCTGGACTCCTGCTGAGGAAATCGAAGTCTAAGTTCGCACTTTCCCCCGTTCGCACCCTGCTTCGTCCCGCCCGGGCTGCGTTGCAGCGTCAGCTCGGCCTCCCCCCCAACCAAAACTCATTGTTGACGTGGCAACATGCTGGAATTCCACCCCCCACATGCCCAGAATTGTGGGAGCGCGCAATGCCATTCGCAGTACGAAGTGATACATGGGCCCGACAAGCAGCGGTGCAGACCTCGGGGTTTGAGCCACCGAGAGTGGAGGCAGGGGAAAGAGCTCTGCACCATCCTTGCCAGTTTTTAAGAACCCAAACCAAAATGGTCATGCGGACAAGCCCTTGCAGCATGAGCATTGTGGGATCTTGTTTGGAACGACGTTTTGGGCACTCTGAAAAAAACGGTCCCGCCGCGCAGAGGGGGAGACGGGAAAGATGCACACAAGGGCCCTTTCTCTCCGTCAAAACCACAAGGCCCGACAGTTTCACAATTTCATCGGGTCTTCATTAGGGAGTGGGTTTGGGTCCAACTATGCAAGGTGGCCATCAGCTCTCGGGTGCATCATCTCAGGCAAGTCAGGCTGTGTTTAAGCTGTGCCGGGGGCAGCGGGAAAAAGAGGAGGGGGAGGAGGGATTCCTAGACACTGAATTTCCGACGTCCCTGCCCTTGGAAAAAGGGTTTGGCGCGAATTTGAGGAGAGGAGGAAGATAGGAAATCAGTTTGCTAGTGCCCCTCGACCCGAGGCGGGAAACAAAGGGTCCATCTCTACTGAGGCTTGGGATGCTCCCTTCCCCCAACATGTTCCCCCCATTAAGGGCCATCAAAATGAACAAAGTTTAAATGGGTGGCCCCCTCCTGGATCCCCGGAAAAAAACAAAACCAGACTTTTCCTTCCCCCCACCCAAATAGAGAGTAAAATGCAGGAAATGGGAGACCCTTGTTTTATTGAAAACTGGAACATCGTTTTGTCGCTTTCACGTTCCCCAATGTCACGTTGGAAAAAATCGCGACGTGACAGCAGAGAGTGCCAATTTGCCGTAGGGGCAGCAAACAAGGAAGGGGGAGAACCTAATGGGTGACCTTGGCAATCTTTTTTTACCCCCCTCACCAACCACAAAGCAGGGCACACATCCAAAAACCCCAGAGACCAGCTTAAAATCATGGGGCACACATCTGCGTCTCAAAAACCGATTTTTTGTTTGGTTCCCGGACCAATAACTTTTGGGTATCCAAAATGGGGAATGCCCAGCTGGCTCGTCCCCATAGGGTGTTGTCCTGCCCAGCAGCCCCGCGTCAATCTGAGCGGACCCTTACCCCAGCTGGAGGATCATTAACAGACAAACGCATCCGGCTTTCCACAGATAATGTGAATCATTTGACTTTTTTCAAGAGAATCAGGCATGGATCTCTGAGATGTTGTGGCCCCAATTGCCCAGGTCACCGATTAGTTCCGGGCTACTTCACATTCCTCTTCAAACAGAAATGGTCCTCTTGAAAAATGTTTTTAAAATGATCATTTCTTACTGCAAATTTTTTTTTCTCTTTTCCCAACAGTTCATTTTGCTGGTTTTGTGGTGAGGAGACTGTAAAAGACAGCAAGGTTTTCATGACAACACCGTATTCCATTTACTCACTTTTCTTTAGAAGTTTTCGCATTTTCAATGGTTTTGAGGTCATGTTGCTGTGAGATACAGCTATAATTATGGTCCTTTGGAACAGAAATGTGGCTTTAAGTGGCATTTCTCCTCACAATTTTTATATAGTGGCTGAGAAGTCATATTTATAATTTTTTGGGGTCATGTAGCTGTGAGATACCACAATAATCATGGTCCTTTGGAACAGAAATGTGGCTTCTAAGTGGCATTTCTCCCTCACAATTTTTAACAGTGGCTGAGAAGTTATTTTTTATAATTTTTTGGGTCATGCTGCTTTGAAATGCAGCAATACTACAGGGCCTAATTATAAAAAATGTTGTTTCCCAACAGACATTTGTTCTTCACAATTGTCAAGAGTGGCTCAAGGTTGTTGGTGCAGTCAATAACAGGAATAGGTAGGACAGTGTTAATGGACAAATATTGCAAAATGACTTGTTTTTGCAAGATCTTTAACATAGCTATCAATCACTGTATTGAGACAACCCATTTAATACCATTAAAAAAAGAGAAACAAAGACATGGTGGGATTCAATCCTATTTAAAAATGTGTTTTCTAGAATTAATCTACTAAAAAACTTGCATGTACAAAAAACTGGTAAAAAAATTCCTCTGAATTGTACAAGGGAGGTACAGGAAAACTTGACCAGATGTAGGTTATTCAGAGGACATGGAGTATGGAGCCGGAACAGAGAACAAAGTACAGAGACAATTTCCTCCAGCACTTGAGTAAAATAAGAAAAAAGAATGCCCAAGAAAAGGGCACCTGGGTGGAACAGGAGCGTTAACCACCAAATATTTCCAAGTGAAGCTCAATTGGTCCGCACTCATACGGAGGGGCAAGCGTACCCAGGACAAGGACAGTATTGTCCAGCGAAAATAAATGGTG
>JAODAL010083007.1:0-11391 GCA_025379985.1 Phyllomedusa bahiana
CCGAACATTCTGTTACAAAACCCAGCTTATAAAAAGGAGCTGAAAAAGCTCAAGCACCCTCTTTTGGTTTTTATCAAATCCCAATTTTGCTTTTGACCCATGAGTTTTGAGAAAGCAAAAGGGATATTAGCCAATGATTAAAACCATCTGCATCAGTCTTTTCGGGTTTTTTCCCCATCAGTGCAGAGCAAGCAATATTGGCTGGCTGGGTGGGGGCAATGAGTGCTCAAAAGGGGAACATCCTCCTTGAGGAGAGCCCCTTATGGTTGTAAGGGGTTTAGATTGCCTTTTTGCCCTTACTAAGCATCTGCATACCAAAAAGGGCATAACCAGAGAGAATAAACCAGAGACAGGGGATGCTTTCCCCAAACTATAATGCAGTTTGGTATGCACCCCAGGGGGCATAAAATATTCTTACATAAAAGTAAAAGGGAAAATATCTGTGACATTATTTCAATTCTAGGGCATAAGCTTATACCATACAGCCATGTGAACATATCATTACCCTTTTTATCGTATTTTTGTCACGCACTTCCACTTCTTTATGATCTCCACCCTTGTTCGCTAATCAATTTTTACTTTTTATTAAAAACTTTATTTGTGTTATTTTCGTTCTCCCAGTTCCTCCTACTATAGCAACAATTAAAGGTGTGTTCACAGTTGTGTTATTTGGCGCCTTCCCCACTTAAAAACAATCTTGTCTTTTTTTTACAAATTCTCACTTGTTCTGCTTGCAAAACAATAGCAAAAGTAATTTATCCTAAACAAATGACAAAATAAGTCTGATGCTATAAAGTATAATTGCTGAAGTATAGACTTTTCTTATGATTATGTGCAGAAGTGCTCTTCTATGGCACATGTTAATTTTACTGTACAGAGTCCTATTCTCAAATAAAAAATTTTTTTATTCCAAATCACCGAAAGTGAGCGGGTGTAAAAGAAACAACAAGGGTTGTTTAAGTGTCCATGGTACCACTTGTGGTGCTATCAGCAGAATATAATTCCCTTTCAGAGAAGTCTGATTTCCTTAAATAGAATTAGGGGAAAATGAGATTACAAATAATGGAATTACCTAATATATGTTTTACTTAAATCTGTTTCTTTGCATAGAATATCAATACATTTATTTTACAGTAGGTTGTACATTTAATATTGATTTGTTTTAATTTCTTAAAGCCATGGGTCAACAAATTTTTCTACCTTGTTAATTTTGGTTGCCCCTTTTAATTGTTGACCTCTTCTTGGTCTAATCCATGGCTGAGGTGGGTTATTTTAAATATGTCCTTGCCTCTCCCTGTTGCCTGTGATTCTCTTCCTGTTTCCTGGCTCCCTTACCAAGGGTTTCCTGTTTGTATTGTTACTCTTGTTTCTGGACTTCAGCTTCACTTAAAATTTATACTCTGTTGCATGATTTTGATTACGTTCCTGCTCCCTTCCTGCCTGTGTAACCTGGACCCTTTGCAGCCAAGACCAACCTGCTTTTCGGTGCGCCAGAGTGAAGACCAAAAGGTAGCCTTAGACTCTATGGGCCACATGTGTGAATCTGTTTAAGACTAAAACTCACTTTTTTGCCCATAGGTTACTAGGGGCAAAAGAGTGAGTTTTAGACCTAAACAGTTTCATACATGTGGCCCTATGTTTCAGGGAGTTCCACACTTTGGACAGCATTTACAGTGGACTCTGTGCTTGTCCTCCGTTTAGTCTGTTGTCATCTGTTGAGTTTGCTGGAATATATGTTGCAATCCTGCCTCAAGGTTGCCTGAGTCTAACACCTATTTGCAAAAATATTTAAGTTTATGCAGCTTCAATGTCTAAACCACCGGCAACAAATGTGAGTACACCCCTAAGTGAAAGTGGAAAAATTGTGCCCAAAGTGTCAATTTATGGTGTTGCAACCATTATTTTTCAGTACTGTTTTAACTCTCTTGGGCATGGAGTTCAAAAGAGTTTCACATGTTGCAGCCACTGGAATCCTCTTCCATAACTGCATGATAATATCACAGAGCTGGTGGCTGTTAAAGACCTTGCTCTCCTCCACCTTCAATTTGAGGATGCCCCACAGATGCTCAATTGGGTTTAGGTCTGGAGACATGCTTGGCCAGTCCAGCACTTTTACCTTTATTTTCTGTAACAAGGCATTCATCATTTTGGAGTTGTGTTTGGGGTTGTTATCGTGTTTGAATACTGCTCTGCAGCACAGTTTCCAAAGGGAGGGTATCATGTTCTGTTTCTGTATGTCCCAGTACATGTTGGCATTCATGATTCCCTCAATGAACCATAGTTCTCCACAGAAGGCAGCACTCACAAAGTGCTCCACATAGCACTGTTCCTCTTTCATTCTAACATTTAGGGTGACATGTATGATCTAGGCACAAAGAGGCCACTTCTAAATAGCTTTAAAGCAGTTTAGAATGCACCAGAATGCATGGACCTTTGCTACTGTGGGTCATAGATTTGGCGCTTTCTAGTTCCACTACGACAAATCAGGCTAAGGTAGACCACTTTTAAATTGGTCTACCTGTTTCAGCAGTAATGCGCTTAGTTTTGCCATCCTCCAGTCATAAATGTGTAGATTCATATGGTTGTGGTGCGATACGCCTCCAGGACCCCCCACATCTTGCGCCTACTTTTTTAGAGAATAGGGCTGCAGTTTTTGGCCTGAGAGGAAACCAGAATACTGGCGCAGGCCCGTATATACATGTCGCCCTTAGTGAGGGTTATAGTGGTCAGCCCTCCATTATTATTAAAATCTTCCTTTTAAAATGATCACAGTTTACATCATTAGGTCATAAGGCAAACAGTTTCAGTTATTTCAATAATAAAAGTCCTTTGATAGCTTTATTTTCTCATGCTATTAAATTATACCACACATGTCTTACCTACCTCAAGAACATACATTGAGCTCTTTGCCCCCACTCTAGTTTATAAACTATACAAAGCTTTTATGGATTTATCCTCAATGTTCACTTGAGATGGGATAATCCACATTTCATGACTTAGTAGTAATCTCTTCTTTGTGTGTTTTTTGTTAAAAAAAGCAAACTATAAAAAGCTGAATATTTTAGTTTTGAGTTATTTTCTAAATATATAACCTAATTATCATTCATTTTCATGCAGTAAATAATCATCAGGCGCTTCACAGTCTTCAGGGTATATATTGAATCAGGCGAGGACAATTAATTAAACTTCAAATGCAATAATTGTAAAGTTCAAGTGAAGTGCAATTGCTACAATATATTCTAAATTAAATTTTCCAGAGCGTTCACATGGGATGTTTTGTAGAAAACCTGACACTCTTTTTGTAGAGTTAGATGCCTTGATTAATTATGTTTATTTAGAATCAAGTATATTTTAATCCAATGAGGTCATCAAAATTGTTATATATCAGTATGAATTCTACATCAGATTTTAAATAGATGAATTTCAGATGAAAAATGCCTATTAAAGTATATGAATGTTAAAGATACTTATGGTTTCAGTACTGCACCTGCATTTCTAAACCTATATTTGAAATACATGGGATTGATTAAACTAGTTATGCTACTATTTTTAGCAAAGACTATGAGCAACATCTATGAATTCATATACGCCATTTTTGTAACTTGGCGGCGACACGCCAGTTCTAAATAGATATAGTACAACATAGTACAACATAGTACAACATGAATGAAAGTGGAATTTTTGATATATGGTAAAGGCAGATGTCTTGTTTCTTCAAAGTAGAGTCCAATCTTTGGAATAATTTCAGGAAACGGTCCAACATTCTATCGATGACCTGCAATCTTCACTCTCACTCCTGAGAATCCGGCATCAGACACTAGTGGAACAGATAGATGATTTGGAGAATCGGAATCGGCGAAATAATGTCAAGATTAGGGGTCTACCCGAATCCATCACACCGCTGGATCTCCCCCAGGCCCTCACCAAGCTCTTTAATTCACTTCTAGGAAGGAAAGAAGATGGCCACATTGAAATTGACCGGGCCCATAGGGCTTTGCGACCCCAAAGTCAAGATACTTCCCACCAGTGGCGGGACGATGTGTAGGCGAAGAGAGGCGATCGCCTTGGGCGCCATATCTCTGCCTGCCACTAGGGGCGCAGTTCAGTGAGTGACATGACTATCTCCACAGCGCCCGGCAGTGAGCAGCAGCAGGCGGCTGTAGTAATGTGCTGGGTCGTCTCTCCGAGCGCCGCCCCCTTCATCTCTTATCAGGCATCAGAGAGAAGGCGGGCGGCAGAAGAACATTCAAATTACTTCTCCTGCGAGGAGATTAGAAGCCGGACGGACAGGAGGAAAGGAAAAGTGAGTCTGTGAGTGCAGCAGTCCTGTCCGTAGCCTTCCTGTGTGCCGTGCAGAGAGCTGACCTGATCAGTCACCTCTCCTGCACAAACACTAATGAGAAGAGAGATAGCAGAGGAGTGACCAGTTCACCATGATCCCTGCTCTGCCCCCCCCAGTGTGGGCTCCTCCAGCTCTGCTCAGTTAACTCTCTGTTGGCCAGAGATTGCTGGAGAGCTCACACTGAGGCTGAAGTAATGCCCCCCCCCCCCCCCCTCTCACTGTAACAGTAAGACACTGTGAACCCCTTCCCTCTGTGTATGGCATCATTTATCATATATTGTGTGTGTGTGTATATATATATATATATATATATATATATATATATATATATATATATACACACACATACTAACACACTCTCTCTCTATATCTATATACATGCAGTATCTGTGTGTGCATACATATATGTGTGTGTATGTATAAAACATACATACAGTATACACACATGTGCATATAACAAATACACTATGATGTCTAATAGTCTGCCTTTGTTACCCATAGCAACCGATCAGCCCATAGGAACCAATAAGGCAATGTTTACACAGACGTGTTGAGTCCATGTGAACTTACGTTATTAGATGCATGTTTGGATCCATCTGTCGGACCCTAAATGGACCCAAACACGCATCTAATAATGTGCAGTGTGATTGATGCTGCTTGCAATGCAAAACACACATCAGTGTTCACATGAGTAATGGCCGATGCGTCTCATTGCATCGTTCTGCTGCGTCTTTCAGATCCGTTCATGTCAATTCTTGATCCGAAAGACTCAGCAGAAGCCCTATAACAAACTATAGGGTGCGATCCTGCTGCATCCAAACACACAGCTGCATCACGTTGGATCCAATCGACGCTAAGTTTTTGGATGCGATTTTCGGGTCCAACACGGATCCAAACTCGTATCCAAAAACACTGTGTGAACATCCCCTCACACCTCACTTATTATTTCTTCTACTATGCTAAAAAAAATAAAAGCTGCGCTCGGGTCGGTTGCTATGGGTAACAGACAGTCTTCACCTGAGTATTCAGGTTAAATTAGTGTGTTGGCACCTTGTGATCAGTGAGTTAGGTTTGGGTTGCAGTTTTGGCCCCCAGTCTCTAAAAGGTTCATCCAACACTGCACCCGCTGCTGCCCCCTATTCTGCCGCGGAAAATAAATGCTTGTAACCCCTTCCTGACAGGCGGTCATACTATGACTCTCTGTTTATCCCTCTCTGCCTTCCCAGAGCCATAAGTTTTTTATTTTTCCACCTACATAGACACATGATGGCTTTTATTTTGTGGGGCAAGATGGACTTTCTAATGCTGTCATTCACTGTACGAAAAATTATAAGTGGAAAAAAACGTACTTGTGCCATGTTTGTCAGATTTTTTTTTTTTTTTACCACGTTCACTCTTTGGTATAAATAATGTGTATTCTGCAGGTTGATTCAAGTCAAGAAATGCCAAATATGTATGGTTTTCATGTTTAAGTACCATAAAAAAAAATTCCAAACATCTACTCTTTAAATTTTCAGCCGAGATGTTTTTTTGTTCGTGCCCCTGTGGACCTGAGTCCAGGGCAGTTCCTAGGCTAAATTTCACTCAGGGCGAGGTGAAGAAATTTCGCCCACCCCCCATGTAACATAATGTGCCATAATGAAACACAGTGCATCACCAAATCTAAAATATACAGAAAGCTTTACCACAATGTGCTACATATAAAATTACTAGATAATAGTCATACAGTTACCAAATAACACTGCTACACCAACCAGAATCCCAAGACCACTAAGACCACATATCACCAGCACACAGTGACCGAATAATACCACCACACCATGACCACATATCGCCACATAGTGACCAAATACAGCGACACCGTGACCACATATCACCACCACATAGTGACTGAATAATACAAACTGACCATTACTGAATACAAACCATTATACTTCAACCAATATTACCAGCATACAGTGGTGGATACCCGCTGAACACAGGCTCTGCCGACATATAAATGGTTACAGTAAAGTTATATCTAGTGACTCACAGGAGACGTCTCTGAAGAGTTGTTCTCTTTCTCTTCTTCTTCTTTTCCATCTGTCAATAACCACAGAAAAAATACCATGCCTATGGGTACAAATGAAGAAAATACACTAAAAAATAACTTTTAATAATACCATTAAAATACTAAAGCATATAATATATGACCATTACTATCTACTATACAAGAACTAATATGACCAAAAAAAGCGGAGACCCCGCCCCGAAAAGGGCGACCCCGCACAGGAACCGCTATAACAAACTATATATTTATACTAAAAAATGTGACTAACTTAATAAATAGTGGATAAACTAGGGTGAATGTGACAACCTAAATATAGAAGAAGAAATCACACAAAAAGAAAAGGCCACCATGCATTTTACATAGTAATAATGTGCTGAATATACAATATTTCTTTTGCACTGCAATGATATAGAATCTCCAACGGTTTCCCCCCACTTTTTGGTTCTCAGGGAAAATAATTGCGCAAAGAAATAATCGCCATGAAAAGGGCAAATACAATACATTACAGGATAACTCACGCCCTTGAAGATGAAGATCTTATTAAAGATGATAGAGCAAATATCGACTCCCAATATTAGGGGGAACCGATGCAAGTATTATCTCAGCAGCAGACAAGTAGACGATACAAACCGAGCTCCTAATGTAGGATGCAACAGAGCCACTGCAAGAGACACTGGTGGAATAAGGTGCTGCTGAGATAATACTTGCATCGGTTCCCCCTAATATTGGGAGTCGATATTTGCTCTATCATCTTTAATAAGATCTTCATCTTCAAGGGCCGTGAGTTATCCTTTTAAATGTATTGTATTTGCCCTATCATGGCGATTTTTTTCTTTGCGCAATTTTTTCCCTTTTGAACCCAAAAAGTGGGGAAACCGTTGGAGATTCTATATCATTGCAGTGCAAAAGAAATATTGGTAGATTCAGCATATTATTACAATGTAAAATGCATGGTGGCCTTTTCTTTTTGTGTGATTTCTTCTTCCTATTTTGGGTTTGGTCACATTCACCCTAGTTTACCCACTATTTATTAAGTTAGTCACATTCTTTAGTATAAAAAATATAGTTTGTTATAGCGGTTCCTTGCGGGGTCGCCCTTTTCGGGGCGGGTCTCGCTTTTTTGGGTCATATTAGTTCTTGTATAGTAGATAGTAATGTCATATATTATATGCTTTGTATTTTATTGGGTATTATTAAAAGAAATTTTTTAGTGTATTTTTTTATTTGTCCCCATAGGCATGTATTCTTTCTGTGGTTATTTTGATATTAGTGTGCTCAATGCCGGTCGTTGCATCCATGGTTCTCCTACCGTGATTTTTAGGAGCATTTAGTTGCTTTTTTTTCCCATCTGTCCAGACGCCATGAAGACTACTCCCACTCTTTCACTGTAAAATTTACAAAACAAATATCTTAGACTCTCCCTTTATCAGCATTTTCCAACCAATTCCTATCTCTATACAAACTCCCCATCTATAGCATCTCAAATGGTAGCCATGTAATAGCCCCTGTAGCCACATAGTAGCCCCCTGTAGCCAGTTGATGCCCCACTGTAGCCAGTTGATGCCCCCCGTTATCAGGAGATGCCCACCCCTGTAGCCAGAAATGCCCCCCTTGTAGCCAGTGAGGCCCCCTGTAAGTAATTATAAAATAACAAAAGAGTACTCACCTGGGTCCGCGCGTCCCGGTCCGGAGCTGCTCAGCGGTTGGGAGCTGCGAGCGGTGTAAGCAGCGGTGACGTCATCACGCCGCTTACGTGCAAAGCAGCTCCCAGGGATCTCCTCGGCGGCAGAACTGCCAGCCGAGGAGACCGAGCGCACAGGGGGCGCGGTGAATGCTGTGCGCCCCCCGCGACGCTGATACAGGGGAGGAGTCAGGACAGGAACGATCCGTCCCGCCTCCTCCCTGCAGCTGCTGGCTCTGCCGCGTATTGGCCCCGTCTCCCCCGCCGGATTTGCGCTGCAGTACGGTGCCAATCCGTCGCAGTAATTTTCGGTAATCCACTGCTCTCAATGAGACCAGGGGAATCCGTCGCTCCTCCCCGCGCGGCGAATCCGCCGCGGGGGGAGAACGTGACATGCAGTACACAATGCATTGTCTATGGGGCCGGGAGCGGCGCTCCGGCCCCGCCCCCGTCTCTTCTTCACGGCAGATTTGTGCGCTCAATACGGCGCACAAATCCGTCGGGAAAAAGCCGTGTGAACACGGCCTTATAAAACAGTCGCGCAGAGTCAGGGACGCTCCTCCGGGCGGGCAGGGTGGCCTCGCCCCTAGGAACAGCGCTGCCTGAGTCATGGTGCGTTTTTTGCGGGCTGATATGTACTTTTTATTGGCACCATTTTGGGATACATGTGACTTTATCAGTTTTCTTTAATTTTAGGGAATGTGAAATGACCAAAACCCCCAAATTTTAGTATAAAATATTTTTTTTTTCTATTATGGTGTTAAATGTCTGATTGATGTTATATTTTAATAGATCAGATTGTTTGTGGTGATACCAAGTTTGTGTAGCTTTTTTAATTTTATTTTTGATTTGTAAAATGGAAAAGGGTGGGGATTTGAACTCTTAATATTTTTTTTGATAATAGGTGGGGGGAGCGCCATCACACCCATTTGCCTAGGGCACCAAAATGTCTTGTCCCGGCCCTGCTTCCCACCCCCGGGATGTTATATGTAGGATCCATTACTATGCTGTCAAAGAACTGATCATGAAGAAAGCGAGATTATCCCAGGATCTCTCCTACGAGGAGGCCAAACTCTTCTTCTTCCCTGACCTGTCGAGGCACACGCTCCGGCTGAGAGCGGCCCTCAAGCCCCTCGTTGCTCTCCGGTAATCCTTCCATATCCCATATCGCTAGGGTTACCCCTTTGCATTATAGGTACGCTGTGGAGAAGAGCTCATTGAAACCCTTGATCTCCCCTCTGTTTCCCGGAATGGAACACTCTGTTTGTTCCTCTGTCATCTGACTTGCCTCCATCACAGTGCTCTTCTTCAACACGCCCAGAAACATCAGGGTCCTGAAACCACAAAGGGCTTGCAAGATACCGAGAACCGGCCCTAGTCAAGAGAGTGTGAGGGACCCGATAGGAAGAAGCCTCCCTCCCTATGTTCCATGAGCCATCTTGCAGAACTTTGTGTTAAAATTCATTACTTGTAGTTCTATTTCTGACCGTCGTTAACAAATGTAATCTCTTGGTTGGTTCTCAGTCTTGTCTTGCTCTGGAAAAATTCTCCCCCCTTTCCCTTCTTTCCGCCTCCTTCTCCCCCCTACGCCTCTCCTTCTCCCCCCTTCCTCACCCCTGCTCCCCCTTGGTCCTCTGCCCGTAAAGATAAACAGGAGGAATCTGACTTGAGGCTGTTGACCCAGACTCGTCATGAAATCCTCCAAATATTGGACAGGAAGTCCAGGCGATACTGACAAATTTGCTCAAGTAGGTACTATGAATGGAGCAACAAGCCAGGTCGGCTTTTAGCCAGAGCGCTCAGAGATAAAAGAGCTTCACTTTTTATCCCCTCAAACTAGCTCACACCACACCTGAAATAATCAATAGCTTCAAGCAGTATTACCATGGCCTCTATAATCTCCCACATACTTCCCAAGGATCCAGGCCTGAGATACTAAAAGACTTTCTTTTCGAAACTGCTCTCCCAAAAATCTCTGCGTACAGTTTAATGGCACTGGAGGATCCCTTCACAGTAGAGGAGTTAAAGCAGGCGATTACAGCTCTCCCTGCTGGGAAGAGCAAAGTTTTTTAAGGTTCTGAGAGCTGAACTGGAAACCCCCCTACTTAATCTCTTCAACTCAGTCTCGGAAGAGTGTCCCTTTCCCCCTTCTTTTTTGCAGGTGTTTATAACGATTATCCATATAGAGGGTAAGGACCCTTCCCTATGTTCCAGTTATAGACCCATCTCTTTAATAAATTCGGACACAAAGATCTTTGCCAAGGTACTCGCTCTACGCCTTAATAGCATCTTGGGAGACCTAGTGCATCTTGACCAAGTGGGCTTTGTCCCGTCATGCGAAGCTAGGGATAACACCCTCCAGATATTAGTGTTATACATTTGGCCTGTGCGACTAACAGGCCGTGCATGCTTCTTTTCATAGATGCTGAAAAGGCCTTCGAACGGGTGGATTGGACGTTCATGTCTGAGGTCCTTAGGTCAGCTGGTCTAGGCCCCATAATGTTGCAGAGGATAATGGCCCTTTATCATGACCCATTTGCGCAGCAAATACGAAATGGCACCAGGCAGGGCTCCCCATTGTCACCACTCTTGTATGTCATGACTAGTGATGAGCGATTACGTTGACTATCGTCATCGGGTCGATAGTCGATATCGGCAATTATCAATAAGATATCCGATAGTCGATAATAGATTAGGTTCTAAAAGCCACAGAAAAAAACTCACAGACCATTCACTATCCCTGTCTTGCACCACAGCATGACCCTTAACCTGCATGACCCACAAATTAAAAAGTGCCAGAAGGCAGTATGATTTGAACCATCATTTTACTTGAACTGGACATTGAATATCCCTGTCCTGGAACGCAGCATGAGCCCCAAACCTGCATGACCCCAGATTAAAAAGTGTCGGAAAAAGGAGTCTTTCAACCACCATTTTAGTTGAACTGGACATTAACTATATCTGTCCTGTACCGCAGTATGACCATTAAACCTGTCTGACCCACAGTTTAAAAAGTGCTGAGAAAAGGAGTCTTTCAACCACCATTTTAGTTGAATTGGACATTGACTATACCTATTCTGTACCACAGTATGACCATTAAACCTGTCTGACCCACAAATTAAAAAGTGCAAGAAAAAGGAGTCTTTGATCACCATTTTAGTTGAACTGGACATTGACTATACCTGTCCAGGACCGCAGTATGACCATTAAACCTGTCTGACCCCCAAATTAAAAAGTGCCAGGAAAAGGAGTCTTTGAACCACCATTTAGTTGAACGGACATTAACTATATCTCCTGTACCGCAGTATGACCAAAAAC
>JAODAL010083008.1:0-11390 GCA_025379985.1 Phyllomedusa bahiana
TTTTGTTTTTCCAATTGCCCAAAGGGCTCAAGGCCCCATGTTTTTAAAATTTTTGGGGGCTTTTTTGCGGACATGCAGCTATACTACAGGCCTATTCAAAAAAATTGTTTCTAACAACATTTGTTTTTCAAAATTGACCAAAGTGGCTAAGGGCATGCTTTGAATTTATTTGGGGCATTTTGCTGTGACATGCAGCTATACTACGGGCCTATTCAAAAAATGTTGTTTCAAACAGACATTTGTTCTTCACAATTGACCAAAGTGGCTAAAGGGGTCATGCTTTGAATTTTTGGGGGAAATTTTGGCTGTGACATGCAGCTATACTACAGGTCCTATTCTAAAAATGTGTTTCTAACAGACATTTGTTCTCACAATTGACCAAAGGGCTCAAGGGTCATGTTTTAAATTTTTTGGGGGCATTTTGCTGTGACATGCAGCTATACTACAGGTCCTATTCTAAAAAATTTTTTTTCTAACAGACATTTGTTCTTCACAATAGTCATGAGTTGCTCAAGTGTGATGGTTATGTCAGAAACAGGAATAGGTAGGACACTGTTAATGGACCCCCATATTGCAAAATGATTTGTTTTTGCAAGATCTTTAACATAGCTATCAATCCCGTATTGATACAACCCTTTTAAATACAATGAAAAAAAGAGAAACAAGACATGGTGGATTCCATCCTATTTTAAAAATGTGTTTTTCTAGAATTAAAGTACTAAAAAACTTGCATGTACAAAATAGCTGTTAAAAAAATTCCTCTAAATTTGTACAAGGGAGGTACAGGAAAACTTGACCAGATGTAGGTTATTCAGAGAACAGGAGTATGGAGCACAGACAGAGAACAAAGTACAGAAAACCATCTTCCTCCTGCAACGTTGAGTAAAAAATGAGAAAAAGACTGCCAAGATAAAGGCACCTGGGTGTAACAGGAGCGTTAACCACCAGTATTCTCCAAGTGAAAGCTCATTGGTCCACACGCATACGGAGAGGGCAAGCCGCTACCCAGAGTATTTTACTGTAGTACAGAGGAAGCTGGGAGTACTCACACTTCCGCTTCCGCACTCTGCTCAGCACCGACAGTTTTTCCTGTTGCAGCGTCATCAGGGCATTTTAACCTGCGTAGTTAATAGATGACGGGACCGCCAGCCGGGCTTTCACCGCACACCACTGTAACTCCGGCCTGGGTCATGCTGTGTGCCCTGGACAGATTAATAGTCAATGTCCAGTGAAACTCAAAATGGTTGTTGAAAGACTCCCATTTTTCCGAGGCACTTTATAATGTGGGGGTCCATGCAGTGTTTGCGGATGGGCTCATGCGGTGGCCCAGGGACAGTTATAGCTCAATTTCCAGTGAAACTAAAAAATGGTGGTTGAAAAGACTCCTTTTTTCGGCACTTTTTAAAAGATGGGGGTCCATGAGGTTTGGGCTCATGCTGTGTCCCCGAGGACAGTATCAGTCTATGACCATGAAACTAAAATGTGGTTGTAGAAGACTCCTTTTCCCGGCACTCTTTCCTTTAATAAATGTGGGGGTCATGCAGGTTTGGGGCTCATGCTGTGCCAGACAGGTGTATAGTCAATGTCCAGTGAAAACTAAAATGGTGTGTTGAAATACTCCTTTTTCGTCACTTTTTAATGTGGGTGTCAATGCAGGTTGGGGCTCATGCTGTGCCCAGGACAGTATATTCAATGTCACAGTGAAATCTAAATGTGTTGAAAGACTCCATTTTATTCCGGCACTTTTAATGTGGGGCGTCATGCAGTTTTGGGGCTCATGCTGTGGCCCAGGACACGGTATAGTCAAACTGTCCAGTGAAACATAAAATGCGGTGTTGAAAGCACTCCTTTTCCTATTCGGCACTTTTCTTAAATGTGGGGTCATGCAAGGTTTGGGGGGGCACATGCTGGAGGCCCAGGACAGGTATAGTCAATGTCCGCAGTGAAACTAAAATGGTGGTATGAACAGACCTTCCTTTTTCCGCACTTTTATAAATGTGGGGGCCCATGCAGGTTGGGCTCATAGCTGTGGCCCCAGGACAGGTGTATAGTCCCAAATACCCAGTGAAAACTAAAATGGTGGTTGAAAGACTCCTTTTTTTCCTCCGGCACTTTTATGGGGGACATGCAGGTTTGGGGCTCATGCTGTGGCCCAGGACAGTATAGTCAAATTCCAGTGGAAACTAAAAGTGGGTGGTTGAAAAGACTCCAATTTTGCCGCCACTTTTTAATATGTGGGGTCATACAGGTTGGGTGGCTCAATGCTGTGGGCCCAGTACAGGTATAGTCAATGTCCATTGAAAACAAAAATGGTGGTTGAAAGACTCCTTTTCCCGCACAATTTTAAATGTGGAGGGGTCATGCAGGTTTGGGGCTCATGCTGAGCCCAGGACAGTAGTATAGTCAATGACCAAGATGAAACTAAAATGGTGGATGAAAGACGTCCTTTTTCCTGCACATTTTAAATGTGGGGTCGATGCAGGTTTTGGGGCTCATTCTGTGGCGCAGGACAGGGTGTAATAGTCCAATGTCCATTGAAACTAAATGGTGGTTGAAAAGGACTCCTTTTTTCCGGCACATTTTAAATGTGGGTGTCATGCATGTTTGAGGGCTCATGCTGTGGCCCAGGACAGGTATCAGTCATAATGTCCCAGTGAAACTAAAAAGGTGATGAAAGACTCCTTATTCCCGGCACTTTTTTAAAATGTAGGGGGCGATCATGCAGGTTGGGGCTCATGCTGTGGCCCAGGACAGGTGTATAGTCAATGTCCAGTTCACTAAAATGGTGTTGAAAAGACTCCTTTTCCGGCACTTATTAAATGTGGTGGTCATGCAGGTTGGGGCTCATGCTGTGGCCCAGGACAGGTATAGTCCAATGTCCAGTTCAACCTAAAATGGTGGTTGAAAGACTTCTTTTTCCGGAACTTTTTAATGTGGGGGACATGCAGGTTTGGCTCATGCTGTGGCCCAGGACAGGTTATAGTCAATTTCCAGTGTAACATAAAAGGTTGTTGAAAGACTCCTTTTTTTCCTGGCTCAGGCACTTTTTAAATGTGGGGTCATGCACTGTTTGGGCTCATGCTGTGGCCCAGGACAGTATAGCTCAATGTCCAGTAAACTAAAATGGAGGTTGAAAGACTCCTTTTTCCGGCACTTTTAAATGTGGGGTCATGCAGGTTTGGTGCTCATGCTACTGCGTTCCAGGACCAGGGATATTCAATGTCCAGTCAAGTAAGCATGATGGTTTCAAATCAAACTGCCTTCTGGCACTTTTAATTTGTGGTGATGCATTTAAGGGTCAGGCGTGGTACAAGACAGGGATAGTAAATTGTCTGTGACACTTTTTTTCTTCTGTGACATTTATAACCTAAATTGTGTTGCCTAAGAAGTAGGACGTATCCTTTTGACTGTTGTGGATGTTTAATTTTCTAGCTATCTCCAGCTTGCGTTTAGGGTGTAATAATGAAGGTGTTTTGCATCTCTGCCATAGACTTTAATGGTAATCTGTCGCATGAATCGAGGCTCACTATCGAATAACCTTATCCGATATGCTGCCCGAGCTATCGAACTATCGATCGATCTCGATAGCCAACCAATCGCTCCAACACTAATTATCTTCTATTCTTGTTGATTAACTGTTACTAGAGAAAAGTATCGTCTGCAAAGATCGATATTCTACTGTGGCAAATCCCTGAGTAAGATCGTTAATGAAAATGGTTGAAGAGATAGGGCCCAATACTGACGCCTTGTAGTACCCCACTATTAACAGCGATCCATCAGAGTATGTACCGTTAATTACTACCCTTTGTTTTCTATCAGTGAGCCTGTTAACTTACCCACTTTGCACACATTTCCCACCCAGTCCAAGCCATTCTCAATTTATTTACCAACCTTTTATGAGCACCGTATCAATGCATTAGAAAAAATCAAGTATATTACATCAGTTGCCTCACCCCGAACCAGTCCCTATCACTGACTTCCTCAAGAAGCTGATGAGATTATCTGACAGGACCGATCCTATCATAAGATCCCATGCTGGAATGGCGTTATACATTATTTACAGTAAGATACTCCAGATAGCAATCTCTGTAGAAAACCTTCAAACATTTTTACCACAACAGTGGTCAAACTTACCGGCCAATATTTCCTGGATCACTTATGACACCTTTTTGAATATTGGACAAACCACATTTGCTCTGCGCCCATCCTTTGGGCAAACCCCGTTATTAGACAGTCCATAAATATTAAGAATAGGGGCCTATACCTATGACATCACTAACTCCCCTTAGGTCACGTGGTGTATGACATCTGGACCCTGTGGATTTGAGTCTAATAATCATCTTTAAGACGGAGCTTGCACTTCTTCCTTGGGTTAAACAAGAAACTTTAAGTTGGAGTTTACCACAACCCGCTATTCAACAGGAAGCCTCATCTCCTCGGTAATACAGTGGAGAAACATGGTCATTTCCAGCAGAATGCTTTCAAGCGCGTTCATACACTGGACGAGTAGAAGACGATGGGATAGTGTAATTACGCTCCTGCCTCAAAAAGGAGAGGGCGTGGTCGCACAATCCTCTCGAGGATTATGTCCACCAGCTACGATCAGCGAAACACACAGAACCTCCGCTATTCGTCATCGCAAAGGTCCAGGACCTCTCAAGCTGAGTCCTTTTTCGAGCAAGCCTCTGATCCCCCAGCGATGCCATTACCACTTTTGCCATAAACGCATCAGCAGAGGGAAAGAATCTTAGGTGTTTAACCACCACCAACATATCTATGTCCCAAAAGTCACATTGCAGCGTAAATCATGAGTTGAGATGAGGTAACACTTAGCAAAAAAGGCCACACTGATGCTGGGGCTTCCAACCACTGTCACACTCTCAGTCTCTCCGCCACCTCCTCCTCCGCCCACGAACAAAGCGATCCACAGCTGCCCATGTCTCTCAGAGTCGTGAGCAAGGAACCGCCCCGCTTCAGGCCATTCACCGTCGCCCGAGTACCAACCTAAGCACACACCAGAGACGTCATCCTACCCCTTCTCCTTCACCATTTGACCTCATGCCGTACAGTGGCCAGTCTAGCAAGCCGTCTTCTTGTCTACCAGGATAATGGGAGCATAAGAAACACTTAACCCAAACCATGCCCAAAGCCAAAAGCCTGAATGTTTGGCATTTCCAGCTTTTGGCCTTGGAAAGTTGGCCTTTCCGTCTAGGTGTAGAACACAGAAGGGTTCCGCCACATCATGAGCCCCTTGCCTACCCCCAATACCAGATGCCGATCAGGCAATTCTTTCTTCCAGAAAAGCCGTCCTGCCCTGACCAGGCCACGTGTCATCTAAAATCTCAGCCGTGTTGTCCTGCACGTGGTGGTTCAAAGACTCCTGTTTTCGCGGCACTTTTTAATCTGTTGGGTCAGAACATTTAAGTGTCATGACTGTTGGGTACTCGAACAGGTGTATGCCAATGTCCATTCAATAAAATGGTGGTTCAAAGACTCCTTTTTCAGCACTTTTTAATCTGTGTGTCAGACAGATTAAAATGGTCATACTGCAGGTCCCAGGACAGGTATAAGTCAATGTCCATTACACGAAAATGGTGGTTCTTCAACAGTCCCTCCTTTTTCTGGCACTTTTTAATCTGTGGGTCATCCAGATTAAGGGAGCGCAGTCAAGGACAGGGATGGTCAATGTCCAGTTCCAACTAAAATGGTGGTTCAAAGACGTCCATTCTCCAGCACTTTTTAAATCGGGGGTCAGAACAGGTTTAATGGTCATCTTCGGTCCCAGGACAGGTATAGTCAATGGTCCAGTTCAACTAAAAAGGTGGTTCAAAGACTCCTTTTTCCGGCACTTTTACAATCATGTGTGTCATGCAGATTTAAGGGTCATGCTGCTGTCCAGGACAGGGATGTCAACTATTCAGTTCAACTAAAGATGTAGTTCAAAGACTCGTCATTTTTACCAGGAACTTTTTAATCTGTGTTCAGATGGGGTAATAAGGGTCATGCTGCGCCCAGGACAGGAAAAGTCATTATCTAGTTCAACTAAAATGGTGGTTCACAGACTCCTTATTTTCCAGCACTATTTAATCTGTGGTTCAGGACAAGTATAATGGTCAAACTTCGTCCATGACAGGTATAGACAATTCCAGTTTCAACTAAAATGGTGGTTCAAATACTCCTTTTTTCCGTCACTTTTTTAATCTGTGGGTCAACAGGTTATAAGGGTCATAACTGCGTACCAGGACAAGGGATAGTCAATGTCCAGATTCAAGTAGATGATGGTTCAAATAATACTGCCCTTCTGCACTTTTTTAATTTGAGTGGGTCAGGCAGTTTAAGTATCATAGCGTGGTACAGGACAGGGGTAGTGTGAATGGTCTGTCCCTTATTTTTCTTCTGTGACTCTTATTGCCTAATTGTCTTGCCTAAGATGTAGCATGCACTTAACCATTATTACGTATTGGAAGTTAATATCTCCAACTCACCCAGCCCTGGTTTGGGTGTAAGGAATGAAGGTGTTGTTCCTCTCCCATAGACTTTCATGGGCATCCGCGATAATCCTTTTATCGACTCTTCGGATATACGTCATGATAAAATGCAGATCTCGACTATTGAATCGATAATGAAAGTTGACAGAAATATATGGGCAATTTCGCTCACCACTATTCGGAGACGAATGCGTTAAAAATAAAAAACAGCTATTTCCTGGCTGCAGAAAGTCTGTAGGGTGCTGTAGAACATTGGGCCATGCTTAAATATGCATAGGGAGCTTGGTTTGGTCTTCATACAATGCTGTGTTTTAGTATGACACGCATATGACTACCGCCACTCTTAGAATCGCTTCACTATAAAATTCCCTGAGCACTTAAGAGGGCAAAACTGACCAAAAAACTGAAGCGGGAATGTAGCCTGATAAAGTCATTGCAGCACCAGCTGGAAAAAAGCAAGCTGAGGGATAAGATCCTACGATAGCGTCAAAGAACACAGTAGTAGGTTAACCGAGCCGCCACAGATCGCAACACAGTAAGGGGACGATGGCAATAGCTACGCCAGGGAGCGGAATCTAAGTAGGTCCCAGTTTTCACCAGAGCCCACCGCAAAGCGGGATGGACTTGCTGCGGCGAGAGTCTACCAGGTCGTTAAGCCTGATGTGACTTGGTTGCGGTCGCAGCCGAGGTGTAGCGAGGTACAAAATCATAAGGCAAACTCGGAGTCGCGGACAAGCGTAAGGTCAGGACAGCTGGCAAGAATCGTGGTCAAGGGACGGAGAAAGAGGTATGGTACACGGATATGACAGACGAGGCTCAAGGAGGAGGCGGAGGCGGTTTTTACTTTCTGTAATTTGGACAAACGATTCACATTCTTCATACTGAAGAAGCTCTTCCAAAGCCAGTTTTGCAGTATTTGCTTTTGCTTCACCATTACAGTTTTGTACTAAATTCCATCACTAATGGCACCAAATGCAAAATAAGCACCTAAAACAATCCCTGTAGTTAGGGTCTCCTTCACTTCCATACGCTGCATTTCAACAAATTGGTGTCACGCAGAAACTGGATTCAAACGATCACGTTTATACTTCATAATAAACAGCGTTGGAACTTTTTTAGGTATTAATGATGAAGCTGATGGAGGGAGAATTTCCTTGGCCAAAAATGGTTTCGGAACATTAGCAAACTGACTACGGAGGATTTCTCTATAGTACTTGTATTTCTCCTCCCTCTCAGCAGCTGGAAAAAAAGCTCCCATTTTGGATCGGTAGCGAGGGTCCAAGAGGGTGAAGAGCCAGAAGTCATCTTTCTGCCGGATGGTTACAATTCGGCTATCACTAGCCAGGCAAATCAGCATGCTGCAGGCCATGTACGCAAGTGATTCTGAGGGACTCCCTGCCTCCATCTCCACTGTATACTGCCACGGTACTTGGGGGTGCTTGAGGGACAGTGGCACAATGACAGAGTGTGGAGGTCACGGCAGCAGCCACAGCAGCAGCATGAGGTCAGACAGTGGCAAAATGAAGAATCTCTGATTGGCTTCATCTCTGCACATGTCATTCAGGATGTTCCTTTCTTCCTCCCAAAGTTCTTTGCCCCATGTAACGCCATGTGCTTGCCATTTTATCAATTAAAAACATGCTTCTTTCCCGCGAATTACCCCAAACTTCGATTTCGTTCAGAACTGAAGTTTTCCTGAAATTCTAAACGAAGTCCACTTCGTTAGAATCAATTCGCCCATCTCTAGTCATGTCTTTGGAAGCTTCTGATAGGTTTATTGGCAACATCTGTGTTAATTAGGGACACTCCTGTAGATGTATTTTAAAGCACACCAGAAACACACTGCTTCTGTATGTAACATCATAAGAAAATCTAAAGATATCAGCCAAGATATCAGGATGCAAAGTCTGGATCATCCTTGGGTGCAATTTCCAGATATCTATAGGTGCCTCATTCATCTGTACAAACAAGATGGGAATGTCCAGCTATCATACTTTTCAGGAAGGAGAGGGGTTCTGTGAGTCAGAAATGAACATGCTTTTGTCCGACATATGCATATTAACTCAAAAACCAAAGCAAAAGACCTTGTGAAGGTGCTGATGGACACTGGGAAGATTGTGTCATTATCCACAATTAAATGAGAAACATAAAAAAGCTAGATAAATGTTTGCAATGCACACAGGAAAAAAGACCTACATTTTTGGAGGTATGTCCTGTGGTCTGATGAAACTAAAATTGAACTGTTAGGCTTGGAAGCCTAAGAACCCCATCCCAACTGTGAAACACAGGGATGGCAGCATCATGTTTTGGGGATGTTTTGCTGCAGGAGGCACTGGGGCACTGCACAAAATAGATGGCATCATGAGGAAAGAACATTATGTGGCAATACTTAAACAACATCTCAAGACCTCAGCCAGGAAATTAAAGCTTGGGCGGAAATGGGTCTTTCAAATAGACAATGTCCCAAAGCATACCGCCAAACTGGTTACAAAGGGGCTTAAGGATAATGTTTTGGGTGGGCATCAAAAAGCCCTGATCTCAATCCTATTGAAAATTTAGGGGCAACGCTGAAAATGCAGGTACAAGCAAGGCCACCCACAAACATGTTTCAATTACATCAGTTCTTTCAGGAGGAGTAGCCCAAAATTCCTACCAACTATTGTGAGAAGCTTGTGGAAGGATATCCAAAACATTTGAACCAAGTCATACAGTTTAAGGGCAATACTACCAAATACTAATGAGATGTACACTCACCGGCCACTTAATTAGGTACACCATGCTAGTAACGGGTTGGACCCCCCTTTTGCCTTCAGAACTGCCTCAATTCTTCGTGGCCTAGATTCCACAAGGTGTTGCAACGATGCTCAATTGGTACCAAGGGCCCAAAGAGTGCCAAGAAAATATTCCCCACACCATGACACCACCACCACCAGCCTGAACCGTTGATACAAGGCAGGATGGATCCATACTTTCATGTTGTTGACGCCAAATTCTGACCCTACCATCCGAATTTCGCAGCAGAAATCGAGACTCATCAGACCAGGCAACATTTTTCCAATCTTCTACTGTCCAATTTCGATGAGCTTGGGCAAATTGGAGCCTCAGTTTCCTGTTCTTAGCTGAAAGGAGTGGCACCCGGTGTGGTCTTCTGCTGCTGTAGCCCATCTGCCTCAAAGTTCGCCGTACTGTGCGTTCAGAGATGCTCTTCTGCCTACCTTGGTTGTAACGGGTGGCTATTTGAGTCACTGTTGCCTTTCTATCAGCTCGAACCAGTCTGCCCATTCTCCTTTGACCTCTGGCATCAACAAGGCATTTCGCCCACAGGACTGCCGCTCACTGGATGTTTTTTCTTTTTCGGACCATTCTCTGTAAACCCTAGAGATGGTTGTGCGTGAAAATCCCAGGAGATCAGCAGTTTCTGAAATACTCAGACCAGCCCTTCTGGCACCAACAACCATGCCACGTTCAAAAGGCACTCAAATCACCTTTCTTCCCCATACTGATGCTCGGTTTGAACTGCAGGAGATTGTCTTGACCATGTCTACATGCCTAAATGCACTGAGTTGCCGCCATGTGATTGACTGACTAGAAATTAAGTGTTAACGAGCAGTTGGACAGGTGTACCTAATAAAGTGGCCGGTGAGTGTATGTAAACTTTTGACTTTGCATAAAGTAATAAAAATGCCTTAAAAATTATCTTTATCCCTACCTAACTACCAGGGGGCAGGTCCTGTATAACTGTCTATCTCACCCTATGTACATACTTACCTCCTGGGGGGCCCTGTGTACCTACTTACCTACTAGGGGTCTCTTTATACCTACTGGGAGATGCTATATATCTACCTACTAGAGAGTGTCTTACATACCTATCTACCTATTTGTGGGGGCCCATATATTGAGGGGAACCCTATACTGAAGGGGGACTTAACCTACTTATTAGGAAGAATCTGCCTACTTATCTGGGTAATTTTTAAGGTCTAACCTACCTAAAAGGAGCATCTTCCTATCTGCCAGTTTTCCGACCTACTAGTAGCACAAATGATGGCCCAATAATCTTCTGGAGGCACTTTCATTGTTGGGGTCTAACCAGGGGCGGAACTGCGGGGGTAGCAGACAAAGCAGCTGCCACTGGGCCCACAGCACTAGAGGGCCTGCCGCAGCCCCCTTAAACTCGGCCCAGCAGCATTTTACTTGTTGCTGACCTAGTATGTTTTTGCCTCCGGCCGGTGGGCGCTGTTGTTAGGTGTTGCTGCCTTTGTCTCCAATGGACAACTTTCAGTACAGAGGTGTGGGAGGGAGGGGCTGCAGTCTTCTGCGGGCAGTGAGACAGTCGGTGTGTGACTGACTGCTCTTCTACAGTTCACCATGTTCCCCTCCTCACCCAGCAGCACAGACACCAAAGGACAGTGGAGGGAGGAGGAGGAATTAGACACTTGGCAGCCTGAAAGGAAGAAAGGTCAGAGATTCTGCCTCCTGCTGCTCCCTGTCCCATGTGATGAATATGTGAAGTCGAGACAGAAGGTAAAGGGAGGGGGAAAGCATTCCCAGGAAGCAGAACAGTCACAGCACAGAGTCCCCTCCACCTCATACTGTGCTGCAGACTGTTCAGTGCTACCTTATGTATCCATACTTTGCTTAATGAGCCCCTGTCGGGTTGGGGGGGGGGGGGAGGGAGGGGTTTTGGTGAAAACCTATAACCCTGCCTGTCTATATATACTGTATGGCCACTATAACCCTGCCTGCCTATCTATAAATACTGTATGGACACTATAACCCTGTCTGTCTATATATACTGTATGGTCACTATAACCCTGCCTGCCTATATATACTGTATGGCCACTATAACCCTGCTGCCTATCTATATATATTGTATGGCCCTATAACCTTCCCCTTTTTTTTTAA
>JAODAL010083009.1:0-11390 GCA_025379985.1 Phyllomedusa bahiana
CGCGAACATTCTGGTTTGAATAGAATATAAATTTTAAAGTTTTTCTATAAATAATTGTTTCGTAAGTGTACATTTATAGGTTGTAATTGTGTGTTTTTAATTTTGTATTTTCTATAAAGGAGCTTGGTATAAAAGTAGGTGTACCCCCCAAATGCGCATGCTTGAAAAGAATTTCCCTTTTCAAAATTGCACGATGGCGGGAAGCCTGTTGCTCGGCGCTCCAGCTATCTGTAAGGAATGCACTTGCTGGATAAAGGACTGATCGTTAAGTATCTTTTGAGCTTTTTTGTATGCTGTTTAATTTACAAAATAGGTCTGAATGTATGGACTTTTTGAATGAAGAAAAATTTTTAAAGGATTTTGGGTCTCCCCCGTTACTACTGTACGGTGCTATGGATTATGGCAAAAAATGGGTCACTAACCAAGATCCTTTTTTTAAAAGGGACTTGCTATACTGGTTTATTGCAGCATGTGCCTCTGGCCTGTCCCAACATTTATTCATATCATTATCATTGCTGCGACTCTGGGACATTACAGGGGTTGTTTATGTCATATAAAAAACTTGACATAATACTCTACGGACCCATTTAAAATGAAAAAAAAAATTACATCCACCTTCAGCCCTGGTTAAGCCCCCCTTCTCCGGATCTTCTTTTGAATTTAATCATTCCAAATGGCATGCCCCCCGATACCACTTGAACTGATTGAATGTGAACAGCTCAAAACGGACTAAATGAGACACCCCTAAGGACCACTGATTGGCTGCAGCGGTCCTTAGGAAATGACGACATGTCAACAGAAGACTGAGGAGAGACAGAGCTGGAACCAAAGACTGGAAGTAGGTGAGTATAGTTTTTTTTTTTTTGCTTTAAAACTAAAAAAATAAATAAATACTAGTAAGGAAACTCACAGAAGTTATAGATATGGACTTGACTTTGCCATAGATTCCATGTTGAAATCCAGATCAAATCCAATGACAATCTGTATCTCATGCATGTGTATAGGATTTAGCACAAGCCTCCTCACATTCATTAAAAAATTTCCATGTTGATTTTCAATGCAGCAGAAATAAGTCCCTTATTTCTGATGGAAACATGAAGGATTACATAGTTACATAGTTAGTATGGTTGAAAAAGACACATGTCCATCAAGTTCAACCAAGGGTGGAGAAAATGTGGGTGAAGGGAGATGGACAAGGACTTTAAGCCCAGCCTCTCCACTGGTTAATGCCCTGAAACCCACAAGGCAAGAACCAATCTGTCCATTTGGAGACCCTATCTCTGACCCAAGAGCCTCCACCGCCAGGATCCAGAATTTTACATAGCAACATACGCATTAATATTCTTTTTTTCAGTAGTTATCTAAGCCTTTCCTGAAACTTGCAACTGTTCCTGCTGTGACCAGCTCCTCAGGCAGGCTATTCCACAGATTCACAGTTCTTACAGTGAAGAACGCCCTTCTCCTTTGGAGATTGAATCCTTTTTTCTCTAGTCGAAGGGAATGTTCCCTTGTCTTTTGAGGGGGCTTCACTTGAAATAATTTTCCCCCATACTTTTTGTAGGGACCATTTGTATATTTATATAAATTAATCATGTCCCCCCCCCCCCTCCGGAGCCGTCTTTTCTCAATACTAAATAAGTTCAATTCTACTAACCGCTCCGCATAACTCAGGTGCTGCATTTCCCTAATAAGTTTGGGTGCTGGTCTTTGTACTCTCTCTAGCTCCATTCCCTCTCTTCTATAAACTGGGGCCCAAAACTGAACAGCATATTTTAAGTGAGGTTGCACCAATGCTTTGTACAGCAGTAGAATTACATCCTTGTCCTGCGAGTCCATGCCTTTTTTAATAAATGCCAATATCTTACTTTGCCTTAGAGGCAGCTGATTGATATGCATGCTGTTCTGTAGTCTATGATCTACAAGAACACCCATATCTTTCTCAAACAAGCGATTCTCCAAGTTTTTCTCCCCTAGGACATATGATGCCTGTATTTTTTTCTACCCAGATGCAGAACCTTACATATTTTTTCCATAGATTGCACTAGCCTGCATAACTTGGTGTCATCTGCAAAAATCGAAACCGTGCTATTGATCCATTCCACTATATCGTTAATAAATACATTAAATAAAAGAGGACTCAATACTGAGCCCTGCGGCACACCACTCACAACCGGAGACCACTCAGAGTAGGATCATTTACCACCACTTTCTGAGTAGGATCCAAGAGCCAGTTTTTAATCCAATTACACAGTTATCTCTAACCCAATGGATTCTAATTTACCTAACAAATGCTTATGCGGTACAGTGTCAAACGCCTTTGCAAAGTCTAAAAACACAACATCCACAGCTGCCTCACTATCCAGACTTCTACTCACCTCTTCATAAAAACAGATCAGATTGGTCTGACAGCTTCTGTCCTTAGTCCATGCTGGCAATCACTAATAATATTGTATTTGTCCACATATTCCTGTATATAGTCCCTTATAAGCCCCTCAAACATTTTTCCCACAACGATGTATTTAAATGGTCTAAATTACCTGGGCAAGACTTGTGGCATTTTTTAAAGGGAGGGGAAACTACATTTCCCTTGTGCCATTTCCCTGGTACATATCCAGTCACCAGGGAATCTCTAAATATCATGTACAAGGGCACACAAGGGAGATAACTGAGCAGAGCGCTTTAAGAATTCTTGGGTGTATGCCTTTAGGGCCTGGAGCCTTGTTCACATTCCGTTTATTTAACTTGACTTTGACTTTTTCTATACTGAGCCAATTAATTATAGCAGATGACCTATTAACAGCCTCACCAAATCACAGTCGGGATAATTCTCAGGCCAATCTGCTGCAGATCTGCTGCACAACCATAGCAAATCCTTCACAGATCCATGCCACAAATCTGAAGCTTAGATTACTGCTGTGGATCTGCAAGTTGGATTTAATTCCAATGTCTGATCACAGGGCTAGGGCGATGGGTAGACAGAGTTAGGCGACTGCCTAGCGGACCATTTCATGCCTGTCTTAAAGGGGGAGCAAGGATGTATGGAGTGCTTTTTTGGTCACTTTTCCAAAAAATTCAAATAAAAAGCAAACAAAATGTTGCAGGTGTTCAAAAATCATACCAATGAAAACCTCACTTCAATCTCCAAAAAATTTAAACCCCCCAGGGGGGTTTAATTGAGAGAAAATAAAAAAGATATAAGCCTCAGAAAATGGCGATGCAAAGCAAAGAAAAAAAGGTATCTGAATCATATTTGAAAAACAAAGAAAGTTTCATTTATATCCCAGGGGTTAAACCATAAATACCCAAATCTAAAAAAAAAGGTTTTGACTTTTTGTGGGTTTTTTTCTCATGCCAATTTTGCGGGGTAGGGAAAAAGTATCAGGTCTTGTCCCATAAGGGTTCAGAGGCAGGTTTTAAATTTGGAAAGGGGGGCCCCCAATTTGCCTATTTGTTAGGGAAACCCAAAGATGTCTTGTCTTGGGCTTGAGTGATCATACCCTAAGAGATTTTAAGCAAATTAAGAGAAAAGAAATCTAATTTACCATTATTGCCAAAAACATTTGGGAAACATCTAAAATAAGAATCAAAGATGTAAAAGTTTGCTTTTATGTAGAAAGAAAAGGCATTTTAGTGCTTATGTTTCTTCTTGTCGCCCAAGCTACAGTGGTAGGTCCCTTCCAGGTCAGTGAAAGTATCTGGTGCATTAAGAAAAATAAAAAAAGCATTAAAAAGCAAAAGTCCCTTTTCCTTTTCTTTTAAATTTATTTAAGGAAAACTTTTTTCTGCAAAGTAAGAATTTTGATTGCGTGACTTTAGATATGCCCCAAAGTTTGCCCTGTTTATGTCATTGTGTGCATGTGAAATATTATTGCATTCTTGCAGTATTTTGCCAAACCCCATAATGGGGATTTATAATATAGGTAAATATATAAAAGCAAGGGGTTTTAGTGTGGTTTATAATATAGTATATTAGAAATCATGTTGAAATCAATAATGTTTGAAGCTATGTTCAAATTTTCTTTGTTGTTTACTAGGTTCTGCTTAGGGGCCCTTTTTTGTTTTACAGCAAAAAAACAGCCGGTCAAAGGGGCCACCCTTAACCCGTCCCCATGAAAAATAATCCATTCATCTGGGAAAGGGTAATCTGACTGTAGGGGCAACTTGTGAAATAAGCTCAAAATTTTTTTTACACTAAAAATTCTTTGTTTTAGTAGTTTAATTGACATGCCCTCCCTTTTGGGCGGGTACTGTGGATTTTGCTGCGGGGGCTTAAACCTTGCGCCCCAATCCCAAAGGCGGGGGGAAAATGCCTTGCAAAGGGAAAAATCCCCAACAAAAAAACCAAATGTATTCCCCCCCTTTTTTTGGTTTTTACCTTGGAAAAACCGGACGGTTGAAGAATCCCCTTCTGTGTTGATAGTAAAACATTCTTTCCTCTAGACATAAAAGATGCCCTCTTGTCATTGTTACAGGCCCAGGTGTAAAAAAAAATTTCAAGAGATCTGTGTAATGTCCTTTCACCCTTAAAATTTTAATATGGGCAATTTTTAAAAGTCCTTTAAATTTTTTTTTTTCCCAAACTGGAAAAAACCAAAGTTTGAAAAGGCCCTTTTAAAAAAAAAAGCTTTTCATCCCCTCCCCCCTTCATCTTGAATCCAGCACTTTCAAGCAGTGACAAAAGGCAATGGCACGTGAATGCTGTAGCCAATCAGTAGTGGTATTCTGTTTTGATGGATTGGAAAGCAAACAAATGACAAGCAGAGGGGAAGAACAGCGGCAGGACGGGTGAGAAGAGGTAAGGATAAACTTTTTTTGTTTTATTAGGCTATCAATATGTGCAAAAAATTGTTATATAGATATTCTCTCAACATGACGTTAAACAGAGCCACAGGCTCAAACTTCCTGGTCAGGCTATGGCTGGGTCTCCAGCAGTGATTGGCATACCAGCATTACTGTTAGAGGGACATTAGTGATGGAGGTTTTTAAACAGTGGTGCATAAGAATACAGAGCTCTAAAGGGTAAAAGTTTGTCAGTAAATAATGCACATAAGAAACAGAGAAGGTATTGATGCCACCATCCTGCCCATTGCTGCTGCAACCTTTTAGAACAGAGATAGATGGTCAGTAACTAGGAAGGCTTGTGTACAAAAGCAGGAGATAAGAACTCTGAAGCAAAGCAAAATCAGAACAGCAATTTATTTGGTAATATTCTTTATTTAGCTTTGTATACATGTTTAAAGCTAATCAAGGAAATAAGAATACCCCTTTAAAATGAGGTGGCCAACTCCTATAAGTAAATATCTATTAATTTATACCATGTAACTATATACATACATAAACATATTTATTTATTTATTTATTTATTTATTCTATAATTTACCATAAGTGCCTCCCCACAAAGGAGAAAAATTATTGGATGTGCTCTCTACATCTCTACTGCTACTGCAATTGCTACTGTGTGAGAAAGGTGAACTCTAACAAGCTATTTATCATATTGTGATGAACATCATGTCTTAATTCTGATTCCTTCATCTGATTCATCTTATTCCAGGGCATACATACTATACTGTAGAGGCAGACCATGCAGCAACTGTGAAATCAAACCCATCAACAAACAATGTCCAGCCCTTTATTCGTTCTATCCCTTTTGCCACTAGGTGTCAAGAACTTGCACGAGATTTCTCTCAGTCAACAAAAGAATGTGGAAGAAGAAACAAAAATCAAGACTCTATGTCCTGTATGGCAAAACCTTGGACAAAGTAATAAAGGTAATTAAAAGCATTCATAGAGAGATAATGATGTTACAGCTTTTAAAGTGTTTGTACTGTGCCAGCAACCTGTGGCCCCAAAGATAACATATGTACAAAGACTCATTGCTGGCAATATACAGGAAGGAGTTCATATTTCACCCAGGTTGTGATGTTAGGTCAGATAAATCCACAAAAGTTGGGATTAGTCTTCTGAGTCTTTTTTTTTGTAAAATAACATTGGGTTAGATTTATTTGAAATAACATATAGGTTGGTAGAGGGAGATGTTATGTATTCCCTCATTATACTATTGGGGTCTTTACCTAGCCAGTTTCAAACCTGCTGGCCTCATTATCGACTATAAAAAGTCTACAATTAGTGCAGGCTGAGGTCAAAGCCTTGAAGCCACACAAGGTTCATATGGATAGCTTGATCTGAAAGACAACAATTTGCAGTTTTTTTCAGTTTAGATGAGAGCACCCTGTGTTTATTTAGAGCCCAGACTGGCAGGTGTTTTTTTTTTCTGATGTGCTTATTTACTTACATTGTTATGTTGCTGCTACTGTTTATTTTGTTGGATTCTAGTACAACAACAAAAAAGTTAGGTTAGGTCTCCACGGCATTAGACAAAAAAACTCACTGAAAACCAAATCCTAAAACTGTTCATAAAATCGAGGTTTTTGTCCAGTGCATGTCAAAAACAGCTCAAAAACCGACCATATTTTGGCGCATTTTCTGCTTTTTAGTGCATTTTTGCCGTGTTTTTTTTTTTTTTTTTCAGAAATGCATAGCAATATAATTGCTGTGAATTTAAGCAAAAAAAAGTGCCAAAAATGCGCCAAAAAAAACACCAAAAAATGTCCAGTGGTTTACATAGACTTCAATAGTAAATATTCTGCCCTGCTCTGTTGTTTTTTGCAATATGTTTCAAAAAACGACCAGCAGATTTTTCAGCGTTTATAGAAAACAATAAACGCTAAAACAACTACTGAAAGCTGTGCTGTGGAGACATAGCTCTCAGTAGTTTTTTTAGCGTATACTTCAAAGTCTGAACTGTACATAGACGTTGTTGTTGCCTATCATTCACCTGATAGAGGATTTCCACAAAATTAAAAAAATAAATATTTATATATATTATATAATATATATATATATATATACATATATATATATATATATATACTGCACCCCCTACATATATATATATATATATATAATATATATATTATATATATATATATATATATAAATATATATATATATATTATATATATAATATATATATATATATATATATATTATATATATCTGTTCACAGGTTCACTATATATCATTTCTATGCATTTGACTTTCTTGAAGCAATAAAGGCATCAATGACAATACTTGAATTCTTAAGATACTTTGTTTGTCAGGTGAAATCATAACAACCTATATATGTACAACACATGTTTAAAAAAATAGAGGCTGTAAAATAAAGATCCAACTGCATTTGAACACCATAATTTATGCAATGGCGCAGGTTTACGTGAAAAAAGCAGTCGGTTTTTGGATTTCAGCTAGCTCAGTACATAGAAGTGTATTGGAATATGTTCCATATTCCAGCAGAAGCCGGTGGTTTCGAAATCTGACCATAGAAAATCAGAGCTGTTTTAGACTACAGCTCAGATTTTCTATTGCGGTCTATGGGGCACTGGTTACAGTCGGATTCATAGCAGATTCTAAATACAGCATCTGATGAAAATCTGACCAGAAACCTGCACTTTCTAGACATAGCCTAAGAGAAAAGGAGAAGTGTAGTAGAAACACTGCCTGCAGTAATAATAAAGGGATTGTAAAAGTAATGTTTGGGGTTTTTTTTGTAAAGTCTGGAAATATTTTCCTAACTTCATCAGTCATATCCTTTCACTGGCTTTTACTACAACATCTTGAGTGGGCTTCAGGAAATAACTCCTCCCCCTCTTGTGATGCAGTCCTATATTAAAAATATCTAACTGGGAAACATATTCTTTTAGACCATATTGATTTTTACAATCAATGTAACAATGAAAAAAAGAGAAATGTTTCAAGCTGGTTTGTATTTTATTGATAAAACATATAGAAGAGAAGTTACTTATTTACTGGTTTATTATGTTAACTTGTTATGTTGCACATTATTGATCAGCTCTTTAATGTTTTGACAACCCCTTTAACTAAAGGGTCTTTAAACTACAGGGGACTTGTCCTCCAAGAACCCCAACACTTCCTTCCTGCACTAGTTCTTAAGCCACTTGTTTAACTCAATAATCTTGCTGCCCTTCTTGTGTGACATTTGATACAGATAGTATTTAAGAAAACACTAAATTTGAGTTTGCTTGTGGCCTAAGTACCTGAAATCATTTTTTAGAACCTTCCGCCTTTCATTTTTGTAAAGTGTCTTGTAACTCAATACTGATTAGTGGCAAAAATCTGCTTTACATTATGTTACAGATTTTTTATTTTATTTTATTTTGCACAAATTACTGTTCTACTATAATAATAATAATAATAATAATAATAATAATCTTTTTTTATAGCGCCAACATATTCCGCAGCACTTTACAAATTCAAGGGTAAACATACAGTCATTACACATTAAAAGTACTTACAAATGAGACACAAGGTGTGAGGGCCCTGCTCGTGAGAGCTTACAATCTATTAGGGTGTATGGGTGAAACATACGGTAAGAAGTGCCAAGTTTACAATGGAGCGGCCATGTTTCATAAATAGGGGGTGGTTTACATGAAAAATGGATGAACTTGCACCCAGACTGTACATCTATATACAGATAAGTGCCTGTGAGTGCCCAAGTGCAGGGAGTGACAGATGTGTGTGTGATAGCAGTTAGGGATCTTGGTGGGCCAGACCGAGAAGATGTATTTTCAGGGCCCTCTTAAAACTGTGAGGGTTGTGAATGTGCCTGATCGCCCGCGGTAGCATATTCCAGAGAATTGGTGCCGCACGTGTGAAATCTTGTAGGCGGGCATGGGAGGTTCGGATGATTGAGGAATGTAGTCTGATATCATCAGCAGAGCGGAGAGCACGGGTAGGGCGGTAGACAGAGACTAGGGAGGAGATGTAGGGAGGAGCAGCGCTGTGGAGAGCTTTATGGGTGAGAGTGCTGAGTTTATACTGTATCCTGTACTGGATGGGCAACCAGTGCAGTGACTGACACAGGATAGAGGCATCAGTATAGCGGCTGGAGAGAAAGACAAGCTGGCTGCTGCATTCTTGACAGATTGGAGAGGGGAGAGTTTGCAGAGAGGGAGACCGATAAGCAAGGAGTTGCAGTAGTCAAGACGAGAAATAATAAGGGCCACAATGAGAGTTTGAGTCGTTTCCACAGTGAGAAATGGACGGATTTTGGAGATATTCTTGAGGTGCAGGTGACAGGAGCGGGCATATAATGTGACTTGTATTTATTATTGTTTCTATTGTCTATACACAGAAACCAGTATGCTGCCAGAAGTACTGAGTCCAAATCTCTTATACTGTTGTGTGTATGCCCTTTTAAGAAAAATGAATCTCTTCCTTTACATACTGAAAGCATGAAAGAGAAAGGGGGAAAGGACAGCAATAACAGAAGAAAGTATTTCTTGCCAACTTAAAATGGTCAAATGAATTTAGGCATCTATTGGAAAGAAAAGGAAATGGAAGGTCTTCTGCAACTAAAGGGGTTTTCCACTCCCTAATAAAATAATACAATGCTACCAGAGACCCATTAAAAAAATCCCTTACACTCACCTTCCTCTGGTCCTCAGTTCCAGCACCGCATCTCTCTGGTCTTCTGTTGTCATTCTACTACCTCCCAACAGGCACCGCTGATTGGTTGCAGCAGTCACAAGCCTCTGATTTACCACGTGGCCACTTCAGTGACATCCCCATTTGGAAGTAGAGGAATGATAACAGAAGACCAGTGAGATGTGTCGCTGGAGCTGAGGACCGGGGGTAGATGAGTATAGGGTTGTTCTTTTATTTTTAATGAGGCCTCAGCAGCTTTATGTTATTTTTTATTACAGTGGACAACCCCCTTTCATTTGTTTCTTTAGATCATACAACATATTTTTTATGGATTGATATATGTTTTAATTTTTCTTCTGAACAAAATAATTTGTCTTATAACAGGGTCAGTTGGAACAGTTTATCAACAAACTTCTTGTTCTAGTTTGTATTACCTTTTTTAAACTGTACATATCACCATCAGAACACAAACAGATTTTAGCCTTTATTCCCTGACCCAATCTACCAATGAAAGACAGAAAAGAAGGTATTTTTTTAAAGGGTTTTAAAAAGAAAATTTTAATTAAATTTTTGGTATTACTTAAAAAAATGTATTTCCTCTGTATTATTTTATATGTGTATTTCCTCTTTTGACATTCTTTGTTAAACCACAGCTTTAAATCATTTACTGACCCAAGTTTTTAAATTTTGGTTTAAGACCCTTTAATGAGTACTATCTCTCCCCAGGGTTACCCAAATGCATAAAAACCCTTTAAAACCACTTTCTTCCAAAAAGGTAGATAGAAGTAATGACTACATTTTTAACACTCCCTTATTTTCATATTTAACCCACACTGTCCCACAATTATTAGAGGATGGTGTGTTTTCTTCATCATATAATTTTTCAATGTACATTGTGTAGTACCCAGAAAGTTTCATATGCAAAACTTTGTATAATGTTATTCCCGGGAAGTCCCGGCTTTAAAACATTCCCAATTAATCTGTTTTATGGGGTTTCAACTGGGTTGGGGTCAGTTTGCTGCCCCCATACTGAGTAACCCCAATAATTAATGTTTTGGATTGTCCAAGTCTTCCTTGACATTCCAGGGCCGCACAGCTTTGGGGCCCCTTTTTTTTCCTTTGTCCTCCTTGCGCTAGGGCCCCCATTTTAGGCCCGCACCACAACAACCCTCATTTCCAAATTTGGTGTTTGGGGATATTGGTTCAGAACCCACCCCCAGTTTTTCTTACGCTTCCCGGGCCCCCCTAAACCCCCCCCAGCCACCTTTTCCCAAATTAAAAAAAATTTACTGTCCTGTATTATTTTCTCAAGCAATTTTCCATATTTTCATGTGTGGCATGTGGCAATTTTTTGTTGTGTCAATAAAAGTTCCGCATGTCCCCACCAGCATGTACATTTGCTGCCCCTTTTAAATGCGGGCAATTTTAGTTTTCCCTGTTCACGGCAAAATTTATAGCTGTGGAAGTACATGTGCATAAAGTGAGGTAAGAACTTCTAAACAGGGGCACAAACAGCACAACAAATGTAAAATGAGTGCTAACTAGAGATGGGCGGGAAATTTATTCTAACGGGAAGGGGAAATTGTTTTGAAAACTTCGGTTCTGAAAGAAGTCGAAGTTTGGGGGGACTTGGGGTGAAAAAGTGTGCTTTTTATTATATAAAAAAGGCCCCGGGGACATGGGTTACATGGGGAAAAGAAAATCTGGGGAGGAAGAAGGGAAAAAGCCTTTATTGGGCAAAGTGCCCAAAATGAAAGCAATTTAGGGAAACCGGGGGGATTTTGTGACGTCACCGCAAATAATAAGTCCGGGGCGCGAGGGGTGGGAGCTCAAACCCCTATTTACTGTACTGATTTAGGGAAAAGGGGCTGCCGCGGCTGATTGTT
>JAODAL010083010.1:0-11389 GCA_025379985.1 Phyllomedusa bahiana
CGGGCTAATGACGGGTCCCGAAGTGTTGGCCCAAAGGGGCTTGAATCTCCAGGTGACCATCCGTGGATAATGTGTGCACCATTTCGCGTAGTTCCTGAATCGCTTGTCCATACACTTGGATATTATGGCCAGTCTGGCCTTCATAAGCATCACATTTGACTTTCAATGCTTGCATCTCGGTGCGCATGTTAGCCATAGCAGTCTGAAGCTGTTTGATGCGAGCTTCCGGACTTCCAGCCCCAGCGGACTCCATTTTGTGGCTTGAGTATCCTGTCACGATACTAGTGGATACAGCTGGAATCCAATGGCTAGGACTGGCTTGAACACAGCGAAGGCCAATGTAGACTGGAACAGGAGGCAGCAGAGAAGTAGACTGGATCCTAGGCAAAGTCAGGAGGAGCACAGTTGAATGACACGTAGGTATCAGAAGTTTGCAGGGTAAACCGCAAAGGTGAGGAACTAATGGGAATGCAAGTTCCAGGCTAGAGGACTGCACAGCAGGAGCTTAAACACAATACTCAAGCAATGAGCAACAGGCTTGAGGAGTTTATATATGCTGACAAACAGGAAACAGGAAACAAGATGGCACCCAGCTGAGACACGATCCACCATCTTGACTGAGGGCAAACTTAAGGGCAAACACAGTAAACAAGTTCCAAGTCATAGCAGGAGATTCCTGACATTACTCCCACCTCAACAGCGGCCTCTGGACGATACCTGACTCGGTCTCTCCGGATGTCTCTGATGAAATTGTTTTATCAGTCTAGGAGCATAGCAGGAGATTCCTGACAGCTTGCTTTTGTTGTCATTCGTTATGTCCACCTGTTCCCCTACAACAGTTTTTTTACTGCAAAGCTCGCCAGAAAACAGGCAGAGCCCCTTTCATACATGTCACCCTAACACTTTACGAGTGACTATAGCATCTCTGTCTGTCTCTCTTTTTTTCACTGCATCCTCTTCCTTCTTTTTCCCTTTTCCTACTTTCCATAGACTTTCTATAGACTTCTGTAGACAACAAATAACCTGATTCCTCAATGAGTTGATTGTCTGTTTTGTTTCTGAAGGAGAAGCATCATTATTAATGCAGAAGGTAGAGGGAAGTAGATGAAGGGGTAACTCATAAGTGAAGACTGAAACAGTTTTCTTTAATAAGATTACAGTTTTGTTATATTACATTGCACTATTAGAGTATGCAAAGTTTTCTGAAAGGATAGTGCAATTTCAATAAATGTGCAAATAAGTTTCAAGAAAAAAACATCACAAAAGAGACTTGATATTAATATCCAAAAGGTTTTTAGATCAAAATGTGTGCTTTTTAAAGGAGACAGTGTAAATGGTACTAAGAATTATTTTCCTGACTTTTCAAAATAAAGGATTGTATTTAGATAAAAGAAACTAATCTTAATATCTCAAGAATAAGACTGTAATGCCTCTTGTAATAATGTTTTCTTACTTGATCACACAAGGGATTCAAAGAATATCAAATAGCTAAGGAATAAAGCCATGGGTGAGGGGAGATTTATCTCCCTATTCCTTACAAGCTTTATCCAAGTTTAATTATTTTGGCTAGAACCCACTGGCATACCTGAAATGATACAGAGAACAAGTATGTGCAATATAATCTATTTTCTATTAATTCATATTCAGTATCCTTGAAGCAGTCTGTAAAATGGGGATTCTACATTTTAGGTGACATAGGCCTGTAAAAGTGCAACACAAAATTGTACATAATAAAAGTCGTTATAATACACAAGAACAATTTACATATGAGACTTTCTTCTTCAAAAAAAAATCCTAAGAAGACAGTAGCTTACACAAAAATGACACTGCATAGAAAATCGTACTTCTTTCTTACCCAAATATATCTTACTACTTCTTGTTATAGTTTATGTCTAATAGTGAATCCATAAAGCTGCAATCCAATTGGGCCTGACTAGACTGGAGTATGAAGTAAAAGAGGTTACCTAGCTAATTTCCCTTAACTCCTGTAAGCAGAAGTGAATTTCACTGTTGGTGGATTTCTAGCTCACAGCCCCAAGAATAGTCTTGAATTGACAGCAGTGGCAGCACAGTTGACAAAAAGTAGAAGTAGAGGTGGGCCAAAAACAAAATCATTATCTAAGCAAAGTCAAAACCCAGAAAAACATACAATATACCTCAATAGCATCCAAACAAGTTGAAAAAACCGCATGACCTGATATTTGAACATACCAGTCAACGTGACAATCTAATATGAAGGACAGCAAGAAATGGGAAGCCCTTAGGGGTTCTGACATGAAGGACAAAAACTTTGATGTCTTGAAAGAGAGTGGGCCACCAATAATGTTGAGGAATCAGTAACTGAGATTTTCAAATTCCATGGTGACTGGCAAGCTTGGAAGAGTGGCCCCATTGAAGATTTTTTTCCTCAAGGCTGGTTTTTCCTGGGGGTACCCACTGGAGGTTGATGGGAGCAGTGGAGATTAGATGTTCTGGAGAATTTATATGCAGTGGCTTAGTGTCAAGTCCTGTAGTATCTGAGGAACGGGAAAGGTTGTCTGCCTTTACATTCTTCTCTGTAGGCCTAAAGTGTAGCAGGTTGCAATTCGGGCAGCTGTTGGATTCGCTGGTGACTATAACCATGCCAGGGAGCGGAGTCTATGGAGTATTCACCAGGTTGGACTTTGCTGCGGAAGACTCCCAGGTCGCTACCCCTAATGTGGCGTCTCACGAATAAAGCCAAAGTGCTAGTGAGGTACAAAAGGAGCAGGTAGAGGCATCATTGGGTCACAGACAATACGGTCAGGGCAGGCATCAGGCAGCGAGTAATCATAGGTACATAAGCAGGGGGTCAGAACCGGGATACAGGATGCAAACTAAGGCTCTGTAACACTAATAACTGGCAGAGAGCAAAAAGAGAGGTGCCCTAATAAGGCCCCAAGTGAACCATATTAAATTATGGAGGTCAGGCCAGTTAGGGGTACAAAATGTGCAATTTTAGAGAAACGATCGACAACCACCCAGATGACTGTGCAGCCACGAGGAGAGGCAGATGTGTGACACAATCAAAGGTGATATGAGTCCATCTGATGTGGAATCTTTTTATGAGCAAAAGTCTGACAGATGGCTACAAAATCTTTTGTGTCCTCAAGCAAAGTTGGTCACCAGCAGTGTCGGGAGATCAGCTGAAGCATTTTGCGGACTCCAGGGTGACCAGCCAATTTATAGGCATGCCCTCACGAAAGTATCAGCTTCCTATGTACCAAAGGCGTAAAGGTTTTCTCCCAAAGAATTTCCATGTAGACAGATGGGTGCTGAGATTTGACCAGAGATTTCATGGGAATGAGAAAGCACATCTGCTTTGATGTTCTGCCAGCTTGATGCTTAGCAGCTTATAATCCCTGATGGTATAATTCTTCTCCACTGGGGAGAAGGTTATGAATAAAAACCCACCATTGATGTTTTTCCCTTTGGGTGACTTTTGGGACAGGACAGCTCCTGTATACACAGACGATGCATTTACTTCAAGGAAGAAGATATGAATGGACTCTGAAAGGCTGTGAGTAAGGAGGTTTTGTTACTTTCTGGGATCTTCCATTATCACCAGCATTATTTGCTTTTTAATTTTTTGTCTCAATAAATTCATGTTTTTGTAACAAGTGTCCCCGCACCTTGGCCGCCACCACAAGCAAGTCACGTCAGGGGTAGCGACCTGGTAGTACTCTGCCTTCTCATAGAAGAGGCCATGCAAGTGGACAGAGCCCACCTGACTCCGTAAGAACTTACACATGACATGAGGAGAACTTGTGTCTCTACTTTGGCAGCCCAGAACATTTCCGTAGAGGTTGTCCGCTCCATCTGCAATGTCCGGGAAACGTGCACACCTAGGCTTCGTGGTAGAGGCATCCCTAGGTGTGAGCAATCCCTCTTCATGGCTCATGTTGCCGGTTCTGATCACAACCAATTCCAGAATCTCACTCCAAGTGGCCGCCTTCCTGGATTTTGGATCAGCTGGGAATTTTATGGATACTACTTTGGTGGCCAAGTATTGCCTCTCAGTGGTCTGCTTAGACCAAACCAAAACAACTACAGGTATAACACCTAGAAAAAAGATACATAAAACATAACTTTTAATCAGAATGAATAAGAGTTGGGAAAGAAAACGAAAAAAAACACCCTCAAATATACCCTATCAAGGACCTGTCTACCTCAAAAATGGGGAATCGCCCCAATAAGGGCCGCCCCCACACTGGAACCTAAACTAACCCTGTCCCTAGCTACATCTAAATGAAAAAAGAGAAAGAAAAAAAAAAACAAAAACACATATACTACAAATGGAGTGCACAAACAAAAAAAGTGCTGTGATAAATAACAATACAACCGACAATATACGTTTGATGTTCAAAAATACTATGAATTGATGATGCGTCATAGAAAGATAATCAATAACGCATAAATATTCCAATATTCCAACGCGTTTCCCCCCTAGATACTGGGTTCATCAGGGAAAAATTGCAGTTGATAACAACAATACGGAACATCTAAGAAAAAATCAACAAGATGTATGCAATAAATATAACTCACGTCCCTTAATGATGGAAAACAGGGCTGGTAAGATAGAGGACGGGTCCAGGATAAGTCATGTACAGATCCCGCTATCTGATTACTGAGAACAGGTCAAAGATGTAACAAATTCAGTGAATCACAAGCCACATATATAGCCAGGCAAATTAGACCCAATTAGTATCAGCCGTTAGCACCCTTGACTACCACAGAGCCCTGTATGCAAACGCCCAAAAAAAAAAAAAAAAAAAAAAAAAGAAGAAAGAAATGTTTCAAAGGTGTTAGAACTACAAGGTCCGGCATATCGATCGATTAAAAACAAGATTTTTAGAGCGAGGTTACCCAAAAAAGGTTTTATCTCAGGAAACTCATTTGCACGCGATACTGTAGAAATTCTTTTCTTGGGTTCATTCGCTAATAAAAACGTGAGTCCACCGTATTTTTGGCACCTTTGATTTTTGGTTTCCCAGATTCGCTCTTTATCAGGGTTTTTGGGCCCTTTGCTACCGGACCCTATATTATCCCAATTTGTTGATCCAGCCCCCGCTATTACATTCAGAGGGGGAAAAAAATTTTGGGGATCGCTTGTACATATTTATATACCCCCCCGTTCCCCCCCCTATGTGGTTGACTAAAAAAAAAGTTGGGAAAATTTAGATGGGGGAGTTGTAAAGCATGGGGCTAATTGAGTCTCAAATCTTTCAAGTATTTCGAGGGGTCGTCCCTTTTTCAGATGTACATTTAAAGCAAATTTCAAAACGAAAGGTGTCATATTCAGTTTTTCCTGCCCAGTCCCCCCCAGTATTTTGGGAAAGACAAAGCGTAATGGACCCGTATTTTAGAACATAGGCGATATACAAATAAAGGGGGATCCCCGGTCTCAGCCAAATTGAATACCTTCCATGTAAAACCCCATTTGCTTTTCCTTTTCTGTAATCGAAGTGGTCTCCCTTTCCCCACTGGGGGGACTTTGTCGAAAAGCTATTACAACGGGAAACCCTTTGGATCTTCAATCTTAAATCTTTTAAAAGCCAACGGGTCTAAAATGTTTTTTTGTCCTTTGCCCCATTTTTTTTGCAAATTGTTCATTTACTAAATATTGATATTTATTCATCATCATATTAATAGTGGTATGGTGTGCCATAGTGCCCATTTTTTATATGTATCTTTTCTAGTTTTTTTTCATTTTATCTATTTTTAAAAATTCATCTTTGTATTTTAAAAATATTTTTTTTTGTTTATTTAAATTCATATCAACAAGCCTTTTTTTGGGGTCGTTATTTTTCTATGAACCCCTACGTTATCTATGAGTACCTCATTGGACCTTAGGTGGGACCTTTTACTGGGTCTATTAAACATTCCTCTGGTTAGTTGCACAAAGTATCCTGCTCAGGCTTGTTTTTATATCATAGTACACAAAACGCCTTTGTCTGCCACAACGTATTTTTTTTTTCTTCTTTTTTAGGTTCGATTAATACCCTTTTTGGGGTATATCTACACGTTTTTATACCTATTAAAACCCTTTTTAAATTTCTTATGGGATTCTTTTTTGGATCTTTTAATGGTTTACACAAATATACAAGTTTAGCGCATACAAACATTTTGCCTATAGGTTTTTTTTTTTTACAATTATAAAATACTGCTTAAGCCCCCCTTCACTCCCCATTTTGTATTTTTATTTTTTTTTCAAGCTCGGTCAGTCTGGTGTTGCGTCTTTTTAAATGTGCCTCGGCGCTGTAAAATGCCCCGGGTGACAGCGACATTGCATCTGGTCTATGTAGTTTTTTAAAAACTGTTTGTTTCTCCCCCCTGTTACGTACTTGCAGAGGCATTTTCCGGTATTGTATGCCGGACCTTGTGTTCTAACACCTTTGAAAATTTTCTTTCTTCTTTTTTTTTTTTTTTTTTTTTTGGGCGTTTGCAAACGGGGTCGTGGTAGTAAGGGTGCTAACGGCTTTACAATTGGGTCAATTTCCGGGTATAATGTGGTTTGTGATTCAAAATTTTGTTATGCTTGGACCTGTCTCAGTAATCAGAAAGCGGGGATCTGTAATGACTTATCGGGACCCGCCTCTATTTTCCCCAGCCCTGTTTTCCATTTAAGGACGTGATTTATTTTTTTTGATACTCTTTTGATTTTTTTTTAGATGTTCCGATTGTTGTTATCAACTGAAATTTTTTTTCCCCTGATAAAACCCCGTATTTAGGGGGGAAACCGTTGGAATATTGGAATATTTATGCGTTATTGATTATCTTTCTATGACCTCATCAATTTATGTATTTTTAACATCAAAATATATTGTCTGTTGTATTGTTATTTATCACACACTTTTTTTTTTTGTGCACTCCCTTTGTAGTTATGGTTTTTGTTTTTTTTTTTTTTTTCCTTTTTTCTTTAGATGTAGCTGGGGGCAGGGGTTTTTGTTTAGGTTCCCGTGTGGGGGGGGCCCTTATTTTTGGGGAAATTTCCCCCTTTTTAGGGAGACAGTCCTTGTAGGGTTAAAATTTTAGGGTTTTTTTTTTTTTTTTTCCCAAATTTATTCATTCTGATTAAAAAATTTTGTTTTATGTATCTTTTTTCTAGGTGTTTAATGTAGTTGTTTTGGTTTAAATTGTATTGGATACCCAGAAATTTATTTCCATTATATCAAGGGTTCTCTACCCTAAACATCGTGCTTAAATGAGTTCTGGAGGTTTGGTTTTTGCTTTGCCAACCCTTTTTTCCTCTTTTGGACGAAACCACTGTCCCTACAAGAGTGAGCTTTGCACAAGGAGAGGATCGCATTCTTCGTGCTACCCCCTTCTTCCTCAGCTGTCCTCCTGAGGCTTCCATGGCTGCAGTGCAACGCCCCTATGCTCGATTGGAAGACGGGCAAAGTTTTGCGTTGGGGTCAAGACTGCCAGTGTCGCTGTCTATCGGCACCTCGCCGGGTGCGCCCCATTCCTCCATGTCGATCTCCTAAGCCTCTTCCGGGCCTGCCGCTACAGTTTCAGGATTTCCAGGACGTCTTCTCTGAGAAGCAAGCGGAGACTCCTCATCCTCCTCGTCCCTACAATTGCCCTATAGACCTACTGCCCGGGACTAGTCCCCCCCGGGGTAGGGTCTACCCGCTCTCAGTACCCGAGACTCAGGCTATGTCGACCTACATTAAAGGAAACCGAGAGAAGGGCTTTATCAGCAAATCTACTTCTCCAGCGGGTGCCAGTTTCTTCTTTGTGGAGTAGAAGGATGGGTCTCTGTGGCCGTGCATTGATTATCGCGGTCTCAACAAGATCACCATTAAAAACCAGTATGCATTACCATTGATTACCGAGCTCTTTGACCGTCTCTGGGGAGCTAAAATCTTTTCCAAGTTAGATTTGCGGAGGGCTTATAACTAGAGATGGGCGAATTTCTCAAAAATTCGATTCGGTCACTTCGCCGAATTTTCCGACAAAAATAAATTCGGTCCGAATTACTTCGGCACAAATCGCGTTAAAAAGCAGCTATTTCCAGGCTGCACAGAGCCTGCAGGGTGCTGTAGAACATTGTGCCATGCTTAAATATGCAGAGGGAGCATGGTTTGGTCTTCATACAATGTTGTGTTTTAGTATGACACGCAGATGACTGCCGCCGCTCTTAGAATCTCTTCACTATAAAATTCCCTGGACACTTAAGAGGGCAAAACTGACCAAAAAACTCAAGCGGGAATGTAGCCTGATAAAGTCATGCCAGCGAAAGCTGGAAAAAAACAAGCTGAGAGCTCAGGTGGCAACATTAGTGACAGAGTGTGGAGGTGACGGCGGCAGCCACGGCAGCATGAGGTCAGAGAGTGGCACAATGACATTCTGGAGGAGGCAAAACAGTATTAGGCCACAGAGTGACACAATGATACAGTGTGGAGGTCACGACAGCAGCAGCATGAGATCAGGCAGTGGCACAATGACATTCTGGAGGCGGCAAAACAGTTTTTAGGCCACAGAGTGGCACAATCACACAGTGTGGAGGTCACGCGGCAGCAGTATTAGGTTTAGGGCAGTGGCACTATGACATTCTGGAGGTGGCAAAACAGTATTATGCCACAGAGTGGCACAATCACACAGTGTGGAGGTCACGGCGGCAGCAGCATGAGGTCAGGCAGTGGCACAATGACACAGTGTGGAGGACATGGCAGGAGTCACAGCAGCAGCATGAGGTCAGAGAGTGGCACAATGACATTCTGGAGGTGGCAAAACAGGAGGAAGCCACAGAGTGGCACAATGACTGAGAGCAGAGGTCACAGCGGCAGCAGCATGAGGTCAGGCAGTGGCACAATGACACAGTGTGGAGAACACGGCAGCAGCCACAGCAGGGAGCATGAGGTCAGACAGTGGCACAATGACACAGTGTGGATGGTCACGGCAACAGCAAAAACAGCAGCAGGGATGGGTCATAGAGTGGCACAATGACAGAGTGTTGAGGTGGGTGGCAATACCAGTCTTGGTAAAGATTTGGGGTAGGCAGATGGAGAAATGGCAGCAGATGTGTGGCATCAGGCGGGTTTGGCGGCAAACAGAAAAGTGGCTGAGCAGGTAGTTTGAACCCAGACTGAAAGCCTAAGGCATTGGTGTGTGGAAATCCTGGCCGTCCACGCCTGATTCATCTTGACAAAGGGTCAGTCGTTCCACATTTCCGTGGACAAGCGGGTTCTCCTTGGGGTAACGATGGCCCCCGCCGCACTGAACACCCGCTCTGATGCCACACTACTGGCCGGGCAGGACAGCATCTCCACTGCAAACTCAGCAAGTTGTGGCCACAACCCATTTGGCTGCCCAGTAGTCCAGCGATCTTCTAACTGAGGGGCGATGCTGTCCAATGGGGCCACCCCCTGTTGGTTCAGGGACGCTCCAGGTCCTGTGTGTGGCGCTGCCCTCCTCATAGGCGGGTGAAGAAAGTTCTCATCAGTACTCCAGACTTAGGTTTACTGGGAGTTGAAATGCTCCCCCCCCCCCACCTTCCCCCACAGCCGCGGCATAGTACGTGAGCGCTGAAAACCCCCCCCGGTCAAACCTGCGGGGGAAAGGGACGATGCCGCACATAGGCACGGCAACTGATTACGAGGATTTCCCTATAGTATTTGAGTTTTTTCCCTCCAATAGCTGGGAAAAAGGCCCCTTTTTTGGACCGGAGCGAGGGCCAATAGGGTGGGAGCCAGAATTACCTCTCCCGGGAGTGCTATTCTGGGTTCACTACCAGGCAAAAAAACATGTTTGGGGCCATCGTAAAAAGTGACCCCGGGGGCCCCCTGCCTCCTTTTCCACTGTATACTGCCAGGGCTTGGGGTCACTCCCTCGTTTCCCCTCATCCCCATCCATTCCTCCACTGCTCCTGCTCCTCCTCTCTTGTCACTGGGTAGAAAATCCCCTTTTGCACCTCAAGGGCTTCTGCCCCCCCTTCCTCCTCCTCCATTCATCCCCACCGGAACTCAGTGGCCATGGGTTAGTCGCCCCCTCCCGTCCCCTGCCCAGACAGATTTTTCAGCATCTGTTCCAGGGCACAACGTGGGAAACCTTTTTTCATCCCCTAGCCTGGCACTGAAAATAACTTGCCTCCTCGAATGGCCCCAAAAAAGGCAGGTGCCGCATGATTGCCACTGGTGACATCAAAGTTACACAGGGGAGTACTTCGTCTGCCCGGACAAAAAAAAATCGTTAAGGCCTTTCTCTTTTCATAAATGGTCCAACAGGGGCAGGGTGGAATTCCAGCGGGTGGAAACACGCATACAAAGGGGTGTTGGGGGAGCCGTTCTGCCGGCAAAATCGAGGAGGGTGTTTCCGGCTTTTCGAATGGATAAAGTGCATACCAGTTTTCCCGGCCATTTTCAGAATGTTTTTTAAAAAACGGGGGAAAAACTTTAAACCCTTTTTACAACCCAAATTTAACAAGCGCCAGAGGACCGCATGGACCTCCCTCCCCGTGCAGCGTGGACAAAATGTTCCTCCCATTGTCCGCACCAGGTTTTGATTTTTTATTGGCGGGAGAAAGCTACACATCGATTTCTTGCTGCATGACGCGGAGCAGTTTCCCCCCCGTGTGACTTCGTTGCCGAAGCAAGCCAGGGGAGAAAATGCGTGACACCCCCTGTGCCCTCACATTGGGATTTGGAGCATACTTTTGGAGGCTGAGATGGTGGTGTGGTGGGAGGAGGAGGGGCGGACATTGGGGCCCGGTTTCAAGTTTGACAACGTGGAGGGGAAGCGGCGTCCCTGCAAATTGTTGGTGGCCTGGGGAGGGAAGCCATTCACCCATTGGGCCTAAAGGGAAAGTACGGCCCCACCGAGTTAACTCCAGACGGCCGCGCGCCGTGCACCTTTAACAAACCGATAAACTTAAGGACTGGCCACCCTTTTGTTTTCATATTTATGAAGTGCTGGTTTTCTGCCTTTTTTGGGAAAAGAAATTCGGCTTGGAACTCTCCATCTCGGCTCGGCAAAACCATTTGTTTTCTGAAGGGCAGATCCACCATTTTGGGAAAAGGGGGGCTGCAATACCAAAACTTGGACGGGGGCACGGTCAGCGCTGCACCTTTGGAGGTTTTTGGACGAAACTGTTGTCTCTTTTCAATCGCCTCGCTGAACGACTGCTGGGCGAGGGGGATGATTCAAAGAGAAAAAACTCCCTTTTGCGAGGGGGTGGAGCCTTTATGGCTGCAAAAGGGATGCGTGCCCCTGGGCGCTGCTGTGCTGCTGTTGCTGCGGCTCAGATGGACCACCCCTCTGAGCCACGTTTTTTCTTCCCCCGGCCCCCAATGGGGACGCTGCATGTGTTGACGCAGGGCCGTGGTTCCAACGTTAGCCTCCCGGGGCCACGCTTTACTTTTGCCCCCAG
>JAODAL010083011.1:0-11389 GCA_025379985.1 Phyllomedusa bahiana
TCGTTTAAAATCTAAAAAGTTATAAATTTTTAAATTTAATAATAATTTAATTTCCTGTTGGAATTCAGCAATTTTAAATATAGGATATTTTTGTTTTAAAACAAAACCTACCATAATGTATGTTAAATAAAAGAAAGGACAACAATATAACAGATGGATGCACTGCTTCTTCTGGATATATCCACATTTATCAAGTATGACGACTTACCAAAATGACACAGAGTTCCTGGTCCAAGTGAGAAATAACCTTTGGTTTACCCAAACTATCATTAACTGGGTGTCGCTGCTATATGGAAATGGTACATGACCCCGAATACATAATGTAGTAAAATCCAGAGAACACAAGTAGATAACACATAAATATTAAAAGACATAGGGGGACATCCATGAATTTGCATGCACCATTTTTGTAATTTGGCACTGACACATCAGTTCTAAATAGATATAGAGGAGTGTATAATACAACAGTATGAATAAAAGTATTATGCGCCAAACATTTTTGGCAGTTTCGCATTAAACTTTGGCACATTAAAATGTGTCGTCAGGCGCACATTGCGCCAAGTTTGGCCATACAATGTTTATACATCTGTAGAACCGGCAAAACATGGCAAAAAATGGGTGAAGACAAATTCATAGATGTCACACATAGATTTATATTTTAGTTACTAATAATGTATTTATGTAATAATGTATTTTATCAATTTCAATTATATCTTTTTAGTATATCTGAAAATATGATGTATTAAAAATAAATTAAATGCATGTGATAGAAAAAATACAAATAGAGTTTAACAGCAGATGTACGGAACCTAATACTGAATCATTTGAAATTACTTGGATTTTAGCATTGATTTCTAATGAAATGTAGCCGTCTAAATCCCTATTATTGATAAACATAATTTATCTTGACTATTAACACATAAACAGTTGTACTGTTCATGTAATTTATCAAAAACATTAAGCAAACATCCGCGGTGAAGGGAGCAAAAGTAAGTTAACCATTAAAGTTGTAACCTGTAGTTCTCCTGTAGCAACGATCATTTCTTCCAAATGTAATATTGAAGAGAAATTGAAAACCATTCCTCACTACAAATAAGTTTCACTTTATTCATAAGTCTGGGATGTTTTGCATTAACAACCCTCTTTAGGTCATGCCATCACATCTTTTGACAAGACAATGGTTTAGGCTTTCCAAAATATAATATAAATCTTCTTTGGTTACTTGTGGGCTGTGGGCTATTGTTCTTGTAACAAATGGAAAGAAAATGCTGACAGAATTTTCAATGTTACTCTGCAAAGGTAAATGCTGTTAATCAGTGGCAAGTCTTTATTTCAGGAATATATATTGATCATTGGCCTCACAGTGCTATCATCATGCTATGCTGCAAAAAAATAATTAGTACTATCAGCTCTCAAAAGCTTAAATACAGTTACCACTAAAGTCAGAGTTTCTGTTATTACTCAAAGAGGGCAGCTTACATTGTCTAACAGTAACAGAAGATTCAGGTGTGCCAAAAGCAACTTCCCGTAAGGGTCCGTGAAACAGGAAACACATCAGCCCGACTCCAAAGAAGGTAAAACCAGCAATTTTATTAAAGAAAAATTAAAAACACAGCATGTCCAAATAAAATATGTGTGGTATCACTGCAACTGCAGACGACCCAAACCTCACGGAGGCATGTACGATGGCGTAGTCGGCAAACCCCCCGACGGCGCAGTCGACGCTTCAGAGCGCTTTCCGCCCAGGGCAAAACCGGGTTTTTTTTGGTTCCCAAATGGCCTCAAACGGTTGAAGCCAAAAGGGGTGGAAGCGGGGGGAAAGCAAATTTTTTCTTATAACCAGAACATCCGAGGAGAAGCGGATCGAAGATCGCGACAGAAAACCCCGGCGCTCCGCTCCGTGCAGCAGGAAGAATGATTCCGAAAAAATCCCCTTTTATAAAAGGCGGAAAACATTGTCAGAAAAGAGCTGAACGTAAAAAATAAACATAATAAAAAAAAAAAACACTTTCCAAAACTCTAGAACGGCGCAATATCAAGAAATTATAAATATTGTAAATTGCCGGAATACAGTAATTTCAAATTCTGAAACCTATTCTCAATTGTCGGCATAAACCAGCCAATCAGAATAGGAGCGACATGAACCATTAAAACCTATGGGGAAGGATTTTGGACCCAATCAGAATCCATGGCGGGATAATTCAAAATACAGTAAAAAGACAGAAAAAAAGGCTGATTGGCTGAGCTAGCGGGGGCTTGGCTAGCTTGGCCAATCAGAATAGGAGCGACAAAGACCCATTCTAGTCTATGGAGAAGTTTAGACCAATCAGAATCCACGGCGATAATTCAAAATACAGTAAAAAGACAGAAAAAGCTGATTGGCTGAGCTAGCGGGGGCTTGGCTAGCTGGGCCAATCAGAAAGGAGCGACAGAGACCCATTCTAGTCTATGGAGAAGTTTAAGCCCAATCAGAATCCACGGCGGGATAATTCAAAATACAGTAAAAAGACAGAAAAGAGTTGATTGGGCTGAGCTAGCGGGTGCTTGTCTATCCCAGCCAATCAGAGCGCGAGCAAACTCTCCCTTTATAGTCTATGGAGAGAGGGGTGCCACTAAAATCTCAGCGCTGAGCGCCGAGCGGCATGAAGTATTAATAAAAAATTTTTTATTAAGTGTAAAACATTATCAGATAAAGAGCAGAACCCTTCATTACAAATAAAGCAGTTAAAAACCCGAACAACGCGTTAGTCGCCGAGACCAGGCGCTACAAAGGGAATTGCAATAGAGAGAATTGCCGGGAATACAGTAATTCAAATTGTTTAAGCTATTCTCAAAGGTCGGCATAAACCAGCCAATCAGAATAGGAGCGACAATGTCCCATTATATTTTTGGAGGAGAATTGACCAATCAAAAAAGGAGCGACAATGTCCCATTATATCCTAATGGAGGAAAAATTGACCAATCATATTCAAAGGCGCACAGTTCCAAAATACGTAAAAATGCAGAAACGAGCTGATTGGTTGAAGCGGCGGGGCCTCGTCCGCTTAGCCAATCATGAGCGTGAGCTACTTTCTCATAAGTTCTATGGGAAAAGAATTCTGAGCGCGCTCTGTGATTGGCTAAGTTAAAAGAGGGCGCCGGTTATTTGGACCAATGGGAGAGCGAGCGACGCCCCTATGGGTTTTCTAATGCAATTTTGAAATAAAACTTTTCATGGCCGAAATCAAATTATAACACTAAAAGAAGTGGTCCCATGTGTAAATAAAAGAATGAAATATGGGGGGAACGAAAAAAAAATATTAAATCAATAAAATCATGTTTATTTCTCTATTTTCGTTGCACCCATACTATTGATCCTTGGCTAACGAAAATAAAGAAATAAACATGATTTTGCAATCCCTATGCAATTCCCTATGTAGCGCCAGTCTCGGCGACAAACGCGTTGTTCGTGTTTTTAACTGCTTTATTTGTAAAGAAGGGTTCTGCTCTTTATCTGATAATGTTTGACACTTAATAAAAATGATTTTTTTTATTAATACTTCATGCCGCACGGCGCTGAGAGCCGAGATTGGTAGCTCGCGCTCTGATTGGCTGGGATAGACAAGCACCCGCTAGCTCAGCCAATCAGCTTTTTTTCTGTCTTTTTACTGTTTTTTAATTATCCCCCGTGGATTCTGATTGGTCTAAAATTCTCCAACGACTAGAATGGGTCTTTGTCGCTCCTATTCTATGGATTTGGGGTCATTATTTTAAAATTCTCCATAGGCTAGAATGGGTCTCTGTCGCTCCTATTCTGATTGGCTGAGCTAGCCTATCCCCGGGAGCTTAACCAATCAGCTCTTTTTCAAACATTTTTACTGTATTTTGAACTATCCCGCCTGGATTCTGATTGGTCTAAACTTCCTTAGGTTTCAAATGGTTCACTGTCGCTCCTATTCTGATTGGCCGGTTTATGCCGACCAATCAGAATACTTTCTGATTTTGGGAATTACTGTATTTTTCCGGGAATTTCAATATCCTAATTCTTGAATTAGGATATTGGAAAGTGATTTTGTTTTATGTATTTTTTATTTTTTTTGGTTTCAACTCTTTTCCTGAGAATGTTGAACGCCTTTATAAAGGGCATATTTTGATTCATACTCCGCACCGACATCTGGATGATTTCTCGCTGTTCCAGCCTGTCTCGCAACGGGAAATGTTTTTTCGGCGCAGCCCCGCACGGCGCCTAAGTCCCCACTGCGCCCATGTCCCCGCACTGTGCCCCACACATGGCGAGGCGCAGGGAACTTTTCCCCGCATGTATGAGTGCGCTACCTCCGGCAGGAATCATAGGGGCAGCCCCGCACTGCGCCTCGGACCCGCACTGCGCCTAAAACAAAAGGCAGGCGCGGGGACTTTTCATTGTAATGTATGAGTGCGCCCCGGCCCCGACATAAATCAGGCGCAGATTCCGCCGGAAAACTAGCGGAAAGGTGCGCCCCGACCCGTCGGGATTCATACATGTGGCCCGCTGTGTTTCACATTTTTGCTTTAATAAAATTGCTGGTTTTACCTTCTTGGGGATGGCTGAGGTGTTTTTCCGGTTTCAGGGAACCCCTTTTCGGGAAGTTGCTTTTTTGGGACACCAAAACTTCTGTTTGCTTTTTTGTTGCCGCCCAGCCAGCAGAGGGGTTTCAAGCAAGGAAACCCCCCAGGATTAAAACATGGCTGGTACTACGAAAGGTTTACCTGTCCTTTTTTAAATTTTTTTACATTGGGTTTTAAAAAGTTCCCTTTAAAAATACTACTTTTGGGAGACCCCTCCCTTTTGGGGTTTAAATCATTTTTTCAGACTTGGTTTTTGGTTTTTTTAAAATAGGGTCATCTACAAGGGGTCCCCCAGGGAGTTGTTCAGGAATAATCGAAGGGGTGTACATGTAAACTCTCACGCCCAAAACTAGAACCCCATTTTTTGCTTTTTTACTCCTTTGTTTCACTATATCTATGCCCATGAAAAACTACTTTTTTTTTAGTGTTTTTTTTAATAGTGGTTAAAAATGAAAAAGAGTTTTTTGAAATTTGAAGAGTCATTTATGGACCCAAAAAAGCCCAAAAAAAAATGGAGGCATAATTTCACTATGATATAATTTTCAATGCTTTTTCAAAGAAACCCTTTTTTTTAGACCAAAAAAAAAATGAAAATCACGGGGGAAAGCTAAATCGGGTACATTTTGTATTTTTTTGACTGCTAAAGCTGGGGCCTTCTTACCTTTTACAGGACTTGCCCTCATTAAAAGCTTTGGAATAATCCTATTCTCCTTGGGGAAAAAGCTTTTTATTTGGGAGACAAAAAGGCCCCCCTTTTTAAAATTTTTGGTTCACCAAAAAAAATTTTAAAAAAAAACCAAAAATGGGACATTTTTGGGAATTGAAACAAAGCATCACACATGTATTATCGACTTTAGACACTTTTTGCAGCCTCTCTAAAATGTGGCCATGGGCTAGCTGCAAAGGGGCATGGTGTGCAATATGCTTTGGCAAAAATCCATTTGTAAAAAAAAAATCCCACGTAAAAGTTGGTCTAAAAAAGATAAACAAAAAAATCACCAAACTATCAAAACCATATACCCGTGAAAATTGAAAATCTCCCCATTTTTATTTACACTGTCTAATTTTAACAGCAATAAAATGGGGTAAATGTCCGACCATGGTTTGATGTACACCAGGTGGTAAGCAATGCTTATGTAGCCTTTTCCAAATTCATGCTTGTGTACAACACGTTTTCTGAGGATTTTTGAAAGCTATACAGAGGGTAACGCCATCTGTACAGTTATACCATGCTGGGTTTCAGCTTATATCTCCCACAAAGGACATGGGGAAGCTCCCATCACTTAGAAGGTACACTGCAAAAAATACTTTTACCCCAAGCCCCCAATTTTAGGCAAAAAAAAAAACCCCGGGAAAAATAAACAAAAAATGAAAATAGGGTATTAGTTTTACAGTAGCTACAGTACCAAGCTCCAACCAAAAGCAAGGCCCCCTCATCCTTAGTCCCACACATTTAAAAAAAAAAAAAAGCACAGAAAAATGGGACATGAAATTACCAAAAAAAACACAGGGCTACACTTACACTTCACGGGTGTTAATACAAAATCCCGCGCAGGCGACCTGGGCCCTTTCTTTTGGCTTGGGGAAAAATAGCAGGCCGTTAATTTAAAGGCAAATTTCTCTAGTACTGTTCCACCACATGCAAAAAAAACCACGTAAAACACAAGGGGAGACGCTTAAAAATGCAAAAAACCTATGAAATTGCATATGGATAAAAACGATCAGAGGGTAACGCAACTGTCAGTTTTACCATGCTGGGTTTCAGCTTAATCTCCCCCAAAGGCAGTGGGCAAGCTGCCCACACTTAAAGGTACACGCACAAAATACTTTACCCTAAGCTCCCCAAAAACTGGGGGGCTTAGGGTACAAATTTTGTGCATGTACCCTTTTAAGTGCTGGGGACTTTCCCCGTCCTTTTGGGAATATAAGCTGAAACCCAGCAGGTATAACTACAGATGGCTTACCCCTGTACGCTTAAATCCAATGCAATTCTCATAGGATTGTTTTCATTTTTAAGCAGTCCTCCCATGGAAAACTGGGTTTTTTTGCATGCTGGGGTTTAACATACCTAGAGCATTTGCCATTAAAATTTAAAGCACCTGCTACTTTTCCCCTGTAGCAAAGGGCCAAGTCACCTGCCCCCCTGGGTTTAGGCCTAACAGCCCTGAAGCTGTAAGTGTAGCCCTTGATTTTTGGTAATTCTGTCCCATTTTCTGTGCTTTTTTCTTTTTAATATTTTAGGACCCAAGAGAGAGGAGCCGCCGTTTGCTTGCGAGTTGCGTACTGAGCTACTGAAAAAACTAATACCTCAATTTTTCATATTTTTTATTTTTTCCCCGCCCTGTTAACTTCTTCCCTAAAAAACTGGGGGGCTTAGGTACAAGTATTTTTTTTTTCATGTACCTTTTAAATGCTGGGCAGCTTGCCCACTGTCCTTTTGGGGGAAAAAAACTGAACCCCACATGGGATAACTGACAGATGGCTTACCCCTGTACGCTTTTTTCCATAGCAATTCCATCAGGTATTGTTGCTTTTTTAAAGCAGTTTTCCCCCTGTTTATCGGGGTTTTTTCATGCGGTGTGAACAAATAACTAGAGCAATTTGCTCATTTAAAAACCACCGCTATCTTTTCCCCCCAAAAGGCCAAGTCCCTCCGCTGGATTAGTGCAACTAAAAAGCCGCGAAGCTGTAAGTGTAGCCCTGTGATTTTTTGGGAATTCATGCCCATTTTTCTTGTTTTTTTTCTTTTTAATAGGTAGGGGACCGCAAGAGGAAGGGGCCTTGCCGTTGGCTTCGGCTTGCTACGTACTACGTAACAACTAAAACCCATATTTTCATATTTTTAATTTTTCCCACATTTTTTTTTTTTGCCTAAAATACGGGACTTTGGGTACAATATTTTTTGGGGGGATGTACCTTCTAATGCTGGGGACTTCCCCCTGTCCTTTGGGGGAATATAAAACTAAACCCACATTGGTTAACTTACAATGGGGTTACCCTCTGTATCCTTTTCCCTATGCAATTCTCATCAGGTATTTTGCATTTTAAAACCGTCTCCCCATGGTTTTTTACTGTGGTTTTTTTTGCATGCTGGTTGAACTGTACCTAGAGCATTTGCTCATTAATTAACGCACCTCTATCTTTCCCATCAGCGAACCAAGTCCCGCCCTGGATTAGTGCACAACAGCCCTGAACTTAAGTGTGCCCTTTATTTTTTGGTAATTCATGTCCCCTTTTTCTGTGCTTTTTTTCTTTTTTAAAAGGTAGGGACTCGCAAAATTAGGCCTTGCCGTTGGGTTGCGAGCTTGCTACTTACAAATGTAACAACTAATACCTCAAATTTTTATATTTTGTATTTTTTTTTCCCCGCAGTTTTCTTTTTTTTCCCTAAAATACTGGGGGGCTTAGGGGTACAAGTATTTTGTGCAGTTACCTTCAAGGCTGGGGAGCCTCCCACGTCCTTTTTGGGAAAATAACGAAACCCAGCATGGTATAACTGTCAGATGGGGTTTTCCTTTGATCGCTTTTTCCTAGCAATTCCACAGGGATTTTGCATTTTTAACAATTCCCCCCATGTTTAACTGTGGTTTTTTTGCATCTGGGGTAACTATTTCCTAAGCATTTGCCATTAATTAACGGGAAACCTGCTATCTTTTTCCATGCACAGAAAAGGCCAGAGTCGCTGCCGCGGGATTTAGTGCATCTAACAGCCCTGAAGCGTAAGTGAGCCCTGTGATTTTTGGAATTCTGTCCCATTTTTTCTTGCTTTTTTTCTTTTTAATAGTGTAGGGACTCGCAAGAGATGAGGAGCCTTGCCCTTTTTGGGTTGCGAGCTTGCTACTGTACTACGTAACAAAAATACCTCATATTTCAATTTTGAATTTTTTTCCCCAGCATGTTATCTTTTGCCCTAAAAACTGGGGGGGCTTAAGGGGACAATATTTTGTGCGTGACCTTCTAAGGCTGGGCAGCTTTTCCCCCTGTCCTTTGGGGGGAGATATAACGAAACCCACATGTATAACTTACGATGGGGGTAAACCCCCGTATCGCTTTACCAATGCAATTCTCTCATATTGTTTCATTTTTAAGCATCTCCCCAGGGGTTAACTGTGGTTTTTTTTCTTTCTGGTGTGAACTATACCTAGAGCATTTGCTCATTAATTTAAAGGCACCTGCACTTTTCCCACAGAAAGGGCCCGAGTCCGCCTCCCTGGATTTTGCACTAACAGCCGCTGAAGCTGTAAAAGGGAGCCCGTGATTTTTTTGGTAAATTTATTCCCATTTTTCTTGCTTTTTTCTTTTTTTAAAATTGGGAGGGACTCGCAAGAGATGAGACCTTGCCGTTGGCTTTTCGACTTGCTACTTTCCCATTAACAACTAATACCTCATATTTTTTAATTTTGAATTTTTCCCCGCGTTTTCTTTTTTTGATTTTTGAAAGTTGCTTGCATCAAAGCATGGCTGACACTTTGCCAATCTTTATTGAGAAGCTTATATTTTATAAAGTAAATGTGTCTTCTCTTAGTCCTGTTAGAAACACAATCATAGGAATTTCCCTGTCCTGCAGATTTATAGAACACTTGGAATTTTTAATGAGCATGCTACTCTATAAATGCTTAAACAGGCTCCGCCTTACTTTGTGTTAATTTTTGTACTACAAAATGTTTAAGTTAGGGAGGAAACCTTTTTCTGCTGACAGGACAAAGAGAAAACAGATTTAATTTCTAAATCATAAGTAGTGTTGAGCGATTATTATCGACAAAGTTGAAATCGGCACAGTTTTTATGTTGATCGAAATTTTTTAGATCATGCGATAATTTAGGTTAAAATCTGTGCATCACCTATTATTATCGCGACATTTTCAGCGCTTCCTGTCATTTTGGCGGCCAGTAAATCAGCTTACAGAATAGAGCAGTGTGAGATGTGTGTACGACGTCATGACTGGGATGTGTATGGTTGCGATTGGCTGGAAAAATCACATGACCCAGTTTTACATAGAACAGCCCTTCCTGTTCATGATCAGTGTGTGTCAGCGTCTCAGAGCAGTAGGACGTGAGATCTGCCTGTGTCCAAACAGCTCAGCGAAATTATTCTATTTCCTCACAGAGAAAGCTCTACTGTTAGCTGTGATCCTTACAACTTAGTTAGATCAGAGATTTGAAGATTTTATGTAGTTAGGTAGAGAATTTTAAAGGAGCATCTACTGCTGTAAAGTCACAGGGGAAAGGGGGGGGGGGGGCCCACGGGCGAACACAGACAAGCTCTATAAAGAATACTGGATATAGTTCACCAAGACTTAGTGTAGACATTTCACTGCATTAGATTTATTATTAACAGTTTTCTATTGAAATATTCCTGGATATTGGGCAGCCTGAACTTATATTAGGATACACATCTTTCTAGTAACTGCAGGTCTCTTTGTTAGGTGCAAAACTCCACTTTTATTATCAGTATACATTTCAGATAGGTGTTATTTTCAATTTTTGCCCATTCCAGCTTTGTTGATATAGCCACCTTGCAGTTAAATTAGAATCCAGCAATTTTGTAGTCAGCACAGGTTGATAGGTGCCAAAAATACCTTTTATTATCCGAATACATTTCAGATACGTGATTTTTCCCTTTGGCGCAGTACAGCTTTGTTCATTGAGGCACCTTGCACTTAAATGTGAATACAGCAATTTTCTAGTCACCACAGGTGAATTAAAAGGTGCCAAAAATACCTTTTGTTATCCGAATACATTTCAGATACGTGTTTTTTCACTTTATGGGCGCAGGCCAGCTTTGTTGAATAGATCTACTTTGCAGTTAAATTTGAATATAGCAACTTTGTAGTCACCACAGGTTGATAGGTGCCAAAAAATACCTTTAAAAACTACAGGGAGGGTGTATGTTGTATGTTATCACACTTGAAAAAAAAGCAAAATGATAATAATGTAAAACTATAAATAAAACTTCCCTAAATAAATTCTGTAAACAAATGTCAGTTACCAAAAAATATACTAAATTACAGTCACTGTACAAAAAAGCATAGTGCCACTTTGTGATCTGTGGATAAAACAGGTTTAAGAGTCATGCTGTAGCCCAGGCCCCAGGCCAGGTATTGTCTATTTCCAGTTCAACTAAAAAGGTGGTTGAAAGACTCCTTTTTCCGGCACTTTTTAAATCTGGGGGTCATGCAGGTTTGGGGCTCATGCTGCGTTCCAGGACAGGGATAGTCTATGTCCAGTGAAACTAAAATGGTGGTTGAAAGACTCCTTTTTCCACAACTTTTTATATGTGGGTGTATTTCAGGTTTGGTGGTCATGATGTTGCCCAGGACAGGTATAGTCAATGTCTAGTGAAACTAAAATGGTGGTTGAAAGACTCCTATTTCCCGCACTTTTTAATCTGGGGTCATGCAGGTTTGGGGCTCATGCTGCGTTCCAGGACAGGAATATTCAATGTCCAGTTCAAGTAAAATAATGGTTCAAATCATACTGCCTTCTGGCACTTTTTAATTTGTGGGTGATGCAGGTTTAAGGGTCATGCTGTGGTACAAGAAAGGGATAGTGAATGGTGTGTGAGTTTTTTTTCTGTGGCTTTTATAACCTAAGTGTGTTGCCTAAGATGTAGCACATATCCATTTGACTGTTGTGAATTTTAATTCCAGATTCTCCAGCCCTGTTTGGGTGTAAGAATGAAGGTGTTGTTGCTCTCCCATAGACTTTAATGGTCATCGGTGATAATCTATCATCGACCATCGAATATGCCGTCATCGACCATCGACCCGATGACGATAGTCAACGTAATCGCAAACACTTTA
>JAODAL010083012.1:0-11389 GCA_025379985.1 Phyllomedusa bahiana
AATTTTTTCCAAGTAGACCCCCAATTGTACAAAAACCCTCCCACACCTAAAACAATGGGTCTGCCCCGCAAGGGTTTAAACTCCTTTGTGACTTAGGCAAACATAGAAGTGGGAACTGTGGTGTATTAGGAAAAAAAAAACTTGAATTCTCCTCATTTATTAAGCCCCCCCTTTTTGCTTCTATTGGGAAAGTTTTTAAATTTTCTTCCTGAAAAACCCTTTTGAGGGATTGCCCTCTTAGAACCCATAACTATCCCGGTCACTAAAAAATTCTCAGGCACAGGTTTTGTATTGGCCCGATTTAAATGATTACATTACCCCCCTTATAAAGGGGCTTTATCACTATATGGCCCTTAAACAATGCTGTATCGCAAGACTCATTTTATTACAGTTTCCACTACTATTCTAAATTGGCAGACACGAGTTCCTTTATGTGAGATCAACAAAAAAATCGATAAAAAGGAAATCACTTTGTGGCGGCATTTGGAGTTTTATTCCTCATGATGTAAAGGGACCCAAACTTCACTATTCAAGGCCCTCACAAGCTCACTCAAAAGAGGGACATCTCCTAATTTCCCCCGGGGGAATCCCAACCCCAATCATTACGCCTGTCCCTTTTTTAAAGAACTTAAACCAATGTGTTTGCGCGAAAAATGGGAAGCCCTTTTCCCCCATTAAAAACCTGGAACCTCCAGTAGGCACAAAAGAGACCCCTTCTGTAGTACGCTAATTCAGTCTATTAAGTTTCTTTTGGGACAGTTTAATAACTTCATTTGTCTGACTTGAATCATCGGTCGGGGGGTAATGGCTTTGGGGGGATGGAACATTGTTAATTTTGGACGAGATTCCTGTTTTAAAGGTAATTTGTGGTTTTTTTCAAAAAATAAGATTACCTCTACCTCTCCACTATTCTTCCTCCTCTCCCTCTCCCTTTTGGGTTAAACCCTAGTCCCTACTTGAACTTCCCCCCCCCTATGTCCCGTAAATCTGCCCTCGGGGTGACAAACATTTTTTCAGTTTTTTCGATTGGGTCTTTCACTACAAACATAAGTTTTTATTCCCCAAAAGTCCGTCAAACCCTTGTGGGTTTTATGTTTACTTTTTTTAAAGGGATTGGAACCTTCAGGTTTTCGGGAGTTGCTTCGCTTTTAACAAAAATTCCTTTTTTTTGAATTTTGGTGATTTCGATTTTTCCCTAACCTTATTGGGGTTTCAAGTTTTAATTTTCTCTTCCTAAAAAGGAGGTTCATGAACCTGGGGGAACTACTGGGGCTTCTTTTTTCCCACTTATTAAGAAAGAGGACTACAATTTTTAGCCTGGTGAGAGGTAATTTTTAGGCCACGGGGAAAATACCCCCTTTATCAATAAGATTTAAACTTTGTACCCCCACCAAAGGCAAATCTTTCCTTTAAATTTTTGTCAATTTCTCAAATGCATTTTTAAAAGGAAGGGTTATATTTTTTTGTATAACATTGTTCAGAAAAAACTTCCTGAACCCCCCAAAATTGGCTAGTGTTGATACCTACGGGGAGGAACTTGCCATTACCCACAAAAAAAAACCAAAGAAAGCTCAATATGAAAGTGGAAAATCAAGACCCTAATGTAAACACCGAATTTTTATAGCTGAAATACTAGGGTGTAAACAATTAAAAAACCTTTTATTAGAAAAATTTAAAATAAAGAAACTCAAATACTGCAGACTTTTTATCCCTAAGGGGAAACAAAAAAGGGGGGGGAAAAAGGGGGAAAAAAAAAATATGGGAAAGGGAAAAAAAGACCATATAAGTCCTAAACTCCCCCCTAGTGTATATACACAGGATAATGCCCCTGGCGGCCTTCTCGAACCCTTACCTATCACACATTTTCCCTACAATAAAATCTACAAAATTCCCTTAAAAAAAAAAATAGTCTAATGAGCAATGATTAATGCTAAATAATAGACAATCCTTTAAGTCTTAGTCCCAACATGTTTAAATATTGCAATATTCCTGGGGGGACTAGTATTTCAAAAAGGCACACTTAGAAAGGTTAATTACGCCTATAAAAAGGGAAAATTTTTTAGGACTTACCTCAAACGTACATCTCCATCACGGGTATGTCTCTTTAATGAGAAAAGAGAATTTTGATTTACCCGTGTATCTAAAACATGATAGGGGGAAGTGGCCCCCCTATTTGGTAAGATAACCCCCAATGGTCAATCTATAAGGTACAAAAACGAAAACACTGCTATAAAATGCCAAACCAACGGGATAACAAACAAAAAGGGTTTCCAAAAGTACAAGGGAAAATTTCCCAATGTCTGACACTTCAATTCCCAGTAAGGACGCCCCATGGAAGTTCCGACAGAGGGTCCCCCTGCTCTAATGGGGCCACAAGTGCCGAGTTGCCCCGCTTAATACAAAAAGTACGCATTCGGTTTTCCCGGGGCGACGAAAAACATGCTGGATGGAAGGTCTTTGCCAAGGCACTGCCCCAATAAATGACGGGGCCCACCCCCCCGCACGCAGCGCAGGCGGGGTCGGCCGCGCAAACCCGAAACAAAGTCGCACCGGGCCCCCCCCCCCACCCCCGCAGCCACGAGGATAACTAGCGCCGCACCCCACTACACGCCCCCGGTCGGACCTAAAAAGCGCTAATAACCGAGCAGAAAGGGCCATGAATACATAAATGGGGTTTTTAAAAATACATTCTACACAGCAAAGAATATTTATGGGTATCAGGAAAATTTAAATGTAACGGAAAATTTAATGTTCTTTTAAACCCCGGGCGGGAGTCTTTAGTTTAAAAAATCCAAAATGTTACCGCCATAGGGGTAACTTGTCCCCGTCTCCCCCCTTCAGAGGATTTTTGAATCAATAGCCTTGAATTTGATCATGGGGGGGATCCCCCCCTGTGCTGCATTAACATGCGCGCAATTGCGTGTCTCATTGCGGCGGGTTCATTGTGTGTCGCTTACCCTTTTTGAAAAATTTCTGAGGGTTTTGCCAAAATACTCAATCCGCAATTTTTCATTTTGCTTTTTAAACTATATCCCTTTTTTTTACAATTGCAAAATTCTAATTTCAAATCCTTGCAAAACTTATGAAGAATGTACCTCCGCTCGATAAACGGGCATGCCACACACCCCAAAACCTTTAAAAGCCCTTAGTTTTTTCCCAACCGTGGGATTGGTTTTTGGGGGCAAATGACTGTGCACCAAAGACCCCCAGGGTTTTTTTCCCCTCCTGATGTGATGTAGGATAATTCCCCACTGCATCACATAAATCAGGATAGATCTCAAAAAAGGGCCCAAATTTTTGTTGATCTCCCCCACATCACTTGCTGCCCCCTCAAAATCCGCAATTAAGCGGAACACCAACCCCCCACATCACATTTTCTGCCCCCGGGAATAAAAGTGACTCTCAAAAGTGACGAGGCCTTTTTAAAAACTTCCTTCAGAATGCCATCTGATAGCCCTCTCTCTAAATCGAGAACGTAAAGAATCTGTTTGTTTCTTAATTCCCCCTCTTAGGAAAAATTTCCCGAATCTCAAAAACGGGGCCCTTTAGGTACCCCCTTCTTCAGGGGGACTGGGTGACTACTGTCCCACCCGGAGGGAATTAGTGGCCGTGGGTTTCCAAATCCGTTGTCCCCAAACCCCCCCCCGTTTCTTTTTTTTGTAATAAGAATATCCAAAAATGGGAGAGTATGAAATTTAACTAAAAAGTAAAAGTAACTCAATGTCTTTGTTGACATTAAGATGCCACAAAATTTTAAAATTTTCTCTTGGTGCCTGCCCATATATGAGAAGTCTTTAAATTAACGTGTCCAAAAAAGGGAAAGTTTTGAAACCACATCATCGTGTCACTAAAACCCGTTTCTCCCACCGCCCAGGAGCAATTTGAAGGATGGCGCACAAAATTCCCCATCGCATCCCCTGAGGGGTTTGGGAGACTCTCCCATCAAAGGAAAAAAAAAAAAAGGTTTTTGGTGAGGAAAATTCAAGTAAGCAAGCACAAATTCATTGTGGGTCTGAATTGGCAATCTTGGTTTTTAAGATATTTTCCATGCTCAAACCACTTGTATGGGGGATAGAGAGTTACCCCCTCCACATTATGTTTGCCAAATAAATGAGGGGGGAATCCCAAAACCCCCTTAACTTGCGGAGCAATCTAAAGTGTCCCGAAAGTGGGAGGGAGCCCCCACAAAGGGAGCAAGTATTTTATCCAATAACACCCACCCCGAAACAATCAGTCGCCCCGCAAGGTTAAACCCTCCTTTTTGATCTTAGGAAAATTTAAATGTGGGAACTGGGGTGTATTGGAAAAAAAAAACTTAAATTTTACTCATTTATAAGCCCCCCCTACATATTTTGTTTAAATCATAAAAATATAGCAAACCAATATACATAAAGAAAAACATCAATGAAAATTATACAGATCAGGAATGCCCCAGTGTCCCTTTGTGTAGTGTAAAAACAGTGAAACAACAGTGTAAACGACCTTAATTAATTATCAAAAACAATAAAATTACATAAAGAAAAGATTCACTACCGGGCAATCACTCAGCCGCGAAGCCCAGCGTCCCCAAAACTCACTGCCATGCGCAAAAAAAGGAAAGCGGCGCACGCGCTCCAAAACCCCAACCGTCTCAAAGCATGAGGGGAAAGATCAGTGGTGCCCCCACCCCCCGCATCCGGGAAAGGGTCAATACAGTTATACAGAAAAATGACATCAAAGGGAAATTTTTGCAGACAGAAATGAAAAAACATTAAGTAAAAATACAAGATCTGGAAGGATTTTAATTTTTCCCTTTTGCCCGGAGAGGGGTTTCGGAAATATAAAAAAGGATATCAACAATCATTACTTAATTTAAAACAGGTTGGGAAAATACAAAAAGACAAAGTGGCAAGTGATAGGGGGACATAAAAATGGGCAAACTTTTTAATTGGGAACGGATGGATCAAATCGTCTTTCCCAAAGGGAAGTCCCCAAAAAAGGAAAATTTTATCCCCTCTTTTCAGGGGTGATGGGGGAGGAACCCCCTTCTTTTTTTAGGACTGGGTATCCCCCCTTTTTGACTACACCAGAGGAGGGAAAACAAAACCCTGGGGCAAAGAAAAAAAAATTTTAAAGGGTCCTAGGCCCAGAAATCGGTAAAAAGGGGAGCCAAAAACTTTTTAAAAACAAAATTTTTTTATCAATTAAAGCCCTTTTTAAAAAATTTTTGGCCCCCCAGGAAAATGTGGGAAGGGTTTTCAATTGGGTTGGACCTTTGTTTTTTTCCAAAAATTAAATTGAAATTGTTTTTTGCAGATTTACCTACTGATATTCCGGACCCATAAGCAAAGAGATTGTCAATTAAGTTTGTCTCAAATTTGGTTTTTAAAAAAATAGCAATTTTTTTCCCTATACAAATAACCCGGGGTTTTGTTTTGAATTACCATTAAAAATTATTCAGAATTTTTCGTAATAATATAATGGAAAACAAAATTTTGAGGGCATTAGAAAAAAAGGTATTGATTTGCTTTCTAAGAGGAAAAAATTTTAACCTTTAAACTGCGAAAAGGGGGGGGGAAATTTTTTTTTAAAGGGAAACACACATATTATTTTGGGAATTGAGAAAATTAGGTGAAGCATGTCTTATGCCACTTGCAGTGGATCCAACATCAAGATGGGATAATGACCAAATATCATTGAAGAGTTTGAAAGAATTTTGAAAAAGGAAGACCGTAATCCCATTGTTTATTCCCTTCCTAAGGTACAAAAACCCCTTATCTAATCCACCGGGGCCCCTAAAATCTCGGGAGGGCTCAAAACTTTTTGCCCCATTGATTTTTCAGAAAAAGTCTTGAGGGATTATGCTATTTCGGCTAGATCTTAAATTAAGAACAATGACTTTTTAAATAAAATTATGGGTGACATTGGGGAAAACAATTTACTAATTCTTTTGATGTTTAATTTTAAACACACCCATAGCCATCAGAGATATAGCCACTGTAGGAGTTTCCCTCAGCACCTCAAAATTTTCTCAGGAGTTTATTGACTTTTTGCTTACACTCCTAAAATTTATCCTGATGAAAATTATTTTTTTTCCCAGGATAAGTTTTTTAACAATTGAAAGGAACGGCCAGGGGGGTCAAATGTTGCGCCCCACTTTTTCCAACATGTTTAGGGCTATGTTAAAAGAAGTCAATCAGTGTCCCACCATCAATTTAATACAAGAGGTGGAGATAAAAAATGAATTTTTGTTATTTGGGAAAGGGTACTTCTGAAAATTATTGATTTTTTTTTAAAATTTCAAAATTCAATTGATGTGGATTTTTATTTTTCAGGTCTTTTTCTCTACAATTGTTAAATTTTTAGATAAAAATGGCAAATAAAAAAAGGGGGTCGTTTTTTTCAGCCTTTTTTTTTAAGGAAACAATGGAACAATTTCTTATCCTTTAAATAGTTTTTCATCCTAGATCTATGAAAAGAGTTCTTTACATACAGCCAGTTTTTTAGAGAAAAAAAAATAGTTAACCAACTAGACTAGATAAAGGCTACAAAAAATGGGTAAAAGTTAAGAAAAGTGGATATCCAAAATTTTGTATTTCCCTTTTAAAGAAGGAAGGGTTATTGTTAAGAGACTGATTTGTTTAAATGTAAGAGCGGAGAGTACTAGCCTCTAACTTTTTGTTACCACATTCTCCAGGTTTCCAATAGGATTAAAAATATAATTCATAAAGAATGGCTCTTTTTCAAAAAAAATTTTCCCAATACCAAGAGTTTTCTTTACCACCTAGAATGGCAATAGAAGGAAAAAAATTTAAAAATATTTTTTGGGATCAGCTGAGTTAAAAGGGAAAAAGTATGAGGACACAGAGGTTCCTTAAACCAGCAAAGTGGGGGTTTTCCCCGTCTTAGTTGCCCCGGTTGTAGAAAACCCGATTAAAGGGGACCCTTTTAACACCATTGCCAAGAAAAATTAAAAAAAATTTTTTTTAAATTGCCATAGTCGGTTTTTTGTAGTTTCTGAAATTTTTCCCTGTGACTTTTTATGTGGGGAAACCTCCCAAAGTGCAGAAAAAATTTTTTAAATAAATAAATCCACATACGTACCCGCAAACTTGACCTTCCCCGTACCCAAAACATTTAAGGGGGCCAAACATAAGGTAGAAACATACGCTTTTGATGATTGACCAGTACCTTTTTCATAAACCCTGGAGGTGATAGACTCTGCTTTTAAAATCAAGGGGGTTACAATAAAACTAGGCTTGATACAATGTCCCGAAGGGTTTTTAACTTGGAAAAAAAAAAATCCTCAAATGGTCGTGATTTTTCCCCTGTGCTTATTTAAAAAATTTCCCAGTGTGAGACTCCTGTTTTAAAAACATCCCTTGCTTTAATTATCCTTTCTAGGGGCCCTTCTGTGGTATGGACACAGCAGTTTTTTTTTGTTTTTAAATGTGATATTAATTTTTTTTTCTTTTTTTTTCTTCCAGAATTTATTTATTTTTTAAAAATTCCTTTCTGGACAACACATCGAACCCACTTTTCTCTGTTTGGGTTCCCGATTTTTTTCTGGGATTAGAAGCATCTCTTTGGGGAAAAATTTTATAATTGTGCATTTTTAGGGTCCTTAATTTGGGCAAAGGGGTGGGTTAGCGCTGTATTTTGAAATTTGGGCCCCTTTTATTTTGGGTCCTTTGGTGAGGTTTTGGGGTTTGCCTAATATTTTTTGGGGGTCCCCCTTCGGCCCCCCCGTGGGGGGCTGTCATCCCCCCCATAAAACGGGGGGTCCGCGGCCCTGGTGGTGGAACATCAAATTTTTTTTGGGGGATCCCCCGTTGTACTTCCCCAAATTTAAAAAGGAAACCCCTTACTGATTTTCGGGCCTTTGTGTTATCACAAAATTTTTATGTAGTGGGAAAATTTGGGCCCCTTTAGTCAAATTTTTTCGTTTTAACTGTACCCTTTGAGCCATTGCGCAAGCGGGGGGGAAATGGTCGCATTTGCGCACTTTATCATTTCCCCCTCACTGCTTTGTTTCGGTGTGGGGTCTTAATGATTTCCGGCGTGGGGCCGCGTTTTTTCCGGGGGGGGGGGGGGATTTTTTTTTTTTTTGGGGGGGCCCCCGGGGCAAGGGGGGTTTTTGGGGGAAAGCCGGAAGGGTTTTTGGCCGCTCGGGGTGATGTGTCCAGGTAGTGAAATTTTTTTACTTTAAAGTAATTTTTTATTGTTTTTTTGGGGAAAAATTTAAATTTGGCTCGTTTTCAAATTTGTACACTGTTAAATTTCACTTTCACAAAGGGACACTTTGGGAGCATTCCTGACTCTGGGATACATTTATCAACAATTTATGTTTTTTCATTTCACTTTTATATTGTTCTTGATTTTAAATTCCCCTTGATTTAAACAAGATATGTTTATTTTATTATATTTTTGTAACACCTTAAAAATTCACTGTAATTTGCAAATTAAATTTATGAACTAGGATGTCACTGTGTGCTTTGGGTTGAGGGAAAAGGTTTGTAGAAGACCGAAAAAGGTTGGCCCCGTTTGGGGAAATAAAAAATTTTTTTTCCTTTTTTTAAGTGCTGGGCCCTTTTTTTTATTTTTTTCTATATTTGAAAGGGGACCTTTATCCCGGTTTTAATTTGGGGGTGCACTATATAAAAATTTTTGGGTTGGGTTTTTTCTGCTGATATTCCATTATTTTCCCACCCCTGGGGGCCCCACTCCCGTTTTTTTTTTTCACCTTTCCCAAAAGTCATTTTGGCCCCTGCCTTGGGCCTCCCCTGCGCTTTCTGGGTGTGACCTACACCCCTGTGTATTGGTCCACCCGTCTGTCTCAGCCCGCTGGGTGGGTGCTGCCCCGTGACCCCACACCCCTGTGTTATTTTGCCACTGTTTTGACCTCATGCTTTTCTGTGGGTTGCCTGCTTTCTTTTGACCAAAACAAATCGTTTCAAATTTTGGGCCCCTGTTTTGACCTCATTTCTGGGTGCTGGGCTGTGGGGCCGGTTTTTACCTACACACTATGTTTATTTTTGCCACTGTCTGACCTTTATGCTGCTGCTGCCGTGACCTCTTAAAACTTTTTGTCAATATGGCCCCTCTGTGACCTTTTCCTGTTTTGCCCCCTTTCCTGAATTTTCTTTTTTGCCACTGTTTTGACCTCATTTTGCTGTGGGGTTTTTAGCGCCCGTCACTCCCCATCTGTCACTAATGTTCCCCACCTGAGTCCCCAGTTTTTTTTTTCCCGCTTTCTCGGCATGACTTTATCAGGAAACCCAATTCCCGCTTCAGTTTTTTGGTCAGTTTTGCCCTTTTAAAGTGCCCGGGGAAATTTTTAATAGTGAAAGCGATTCAAAGAGGGGCGGCAGTCATGTGCGTTTCATACTAAAAAAAAAATTTGTATGAAGACCAAACCAAGCTCCCTCTGCATTTTTAAGCATGGAACAACGTTCTAAGCCCCCTGCGGCTCTGTGCAGCTGGAAATGGGTTTTTTTTTAACCGTGATTGGGGCCGAAAAAGAAATTTTCCCGGAAAACGAAGTTTTTTTTTTGCTAGAAAATTCCCCCCGGCCCCCCCGAAGTGAAACAAAAAACTTTTTTCCCGGGAAAAATTCCCCCACTCTTTTCCCTTTGTGAATCTTTTAAATATCATTAGTTTTTAAGCGATTTTTAAAGGGACAAAGGGTTGAAATCGGCCCGTTTTTATGTTGAAAAAATTTTTTTAGTTCAGCGAAAATTTTAGGTTAAAATTTGGCATCATCTATTAAGAGCGCCATTTTCGGCGTTCCCTGTCATTTTGGCGGCAAGCAAAAACGCTTACAGAATAAAAGGGAGGGTGCGATGTGTGTGCACGTCATGACTGGGAAGTGTATGTTTGCGATTGGCTGGAAAAAAATTTTTACATGACCTCGTTTTTCCCTTTGAAAAAAGCCCTTCCTGTTCATGGGTCAAAGGGGTTTTCAGGTCTCATAGCAGTAGGACGTGCGTCTGCCCGTGTCCCAAACCCGCCCCAGCGAAAATTAAATTTTATTTCTTCACAGGGGAAAGTCTACTGTTAAATGTGATCCTTACAATTGTTAGATTAGAGATTGGAAGATTTTATGTTTGTTAGGTTTGAGAATTTTAAAGGAGCAAACTACCCCCTGTAAAAATCCCCGGGGGTGAGCGGGGGGGGGGGGGGGGGGGGGGCCGGGGGGGGGCGAAAACAGAAAGGCTATAAATAATACTTTGGGTAAAGTTTCCCCCAAAACTTAGTGTAGGGAAATTTCACTTTCAAATAAAAACTTTATTATTATCAGTTTTCTATTGAAAAATTTCCTGGATATTGGGAGCCTGAACTTATATTGGATACACATCATTTTCTGTAAATGAGGGGCTCTTTTGTTGGTGCAAAAACTCCACTTTTTTTATCCCGTATACATTTTAGGTAAAGGGGTTCATTTTTCAATTTTAAACCCTTTTCCCCCGTTTTTTGATTTTTATCCACCCCTTTCAGTTAAATTTTCCAATCCCGCAATCTTCAGTCGCACAGGTTTTTTTGTTGCCAAAAATTTCCGGGGGTATCATACGAAAAAATAAAAAGATAAGTGTTTTTTTTTTCTTTTGCGCACCCACTTTGTTCATTGACGCAGCATCCCGTTTAAAACTTAAAACAAACAATTTTTATGTCACCCCAAGGGGGAATTGAAAGGTGCAAAAAAAAAAAGTGTATTATTCGAAAAAAAATAACGTTTCGTGTTTTTTTTACGTTTTTCGCACCCAGCTTTTTTCCCTTTTACGAGCTTTCCCCGTTTAAAACTTAAAAACGCAATTCTATAGTCACGTAAGGCCCGTGGTAGTGGGTCCGTGGGCCACCGCAAAACGGGTGGGTGGAAAATCCACGCCTGGGAAAGGAATTAAGTAGAAAAACCCCGGTTTTTTTTACCAGAGGGGCCCCCCCGCAAAACGGGATGGCTTGCTTTCGGCGGAGAAATCCAGGTCGTTTTTCCCCTGGCGGGGGTTGCTTGCGGTGGTTTGCCAAGGTAAAGCGTTTGGTAAGAAACGGAGGCTGAGGGGTGGTCAGGGGGGGGCAATAGGTCAGGCAGGCGGCAAAAGGTTTTTTTTGTGGTCAAAAGGAAAAAAAGGAGCGAGACGGGCTGGTACACGGGGAGAGGGGAAACTAAGGGGAAAAACGCTTTCTCTAAAGGCTCAGGGGAAAACTAAAAAATTTCCGGGAAAGGGGGTGGGGGGAAAGGGGGAGCCAATATTTAGGGGGCAGTGGGCCGGCAACCCCGCCCAATTTTCCCGGCGCATGGCCCTTTAAAAAGGGGATGGGGGAACTGGCGGGGGGGGGTGCGCGCCCTTAGGGGCCGGGGAGCGCGCCCGACGGCCGTGACGAGCGCGCCTGGGTCAAGGGGCGGGGTCAGGTA
>JAODAL010083013.1:0-11389 GCA_025379985.1 Phyllomedusa bahiana
ATAAGCCTTGTGAACTCCCCTTTAACAAAGGGTTTAACAACCTATATTTTATGTAAAATGGAATATTTTTTGACATTTTGGGACAAACGGAAATGCCCTTGGCTGTTTTCCCAATCTACAATGAAAAAAGAAACCGTTAAAGCATTTTCCTTTTTTTGGCCAATATTTTTTCCCTTTTATTGTGTTTGTATTTTAAATATTAAATTGACAACTTTCATTATTCCATGTCCGATTCCCTTTCAAAAGGGGAAAAAAGTTTGCAAAATTTTCTGCTTTTAATTTAATTTCAAATTCATTTCTTTAACATTAGAAAGGTTTGGAGGGTAACAGATAACCTTTTAATGCACGGGGCCTGACCAAATCAACAGCTTACAAATTTAATGCCTGACAGCACTGGTAGGATTAAATTTTTTCCCGGTCACTATGAAAAAAACCCCCGACGGGCCCACCCCCCGCTGGTTTTTTAAAAATTTTAAATTTGTCCCCAGCCAATTGCATCTCAGTAAACAAGGGGTCGGGGCCACACAGCAAAAAATGGGAAATTTCTGATAACAAATACTTGTTTTTTCGGATTTTGCTTCTCCTCAGATTTAGGAAGCAAATCTTTTTTCCCCTTTTTTGGCCCACAAGCTTCTAAAGTTCCCGGGCCCCCCTGCTCAAACCACAGGGGCTGGGCTGGTGATCTCACTCTTTGCTTTTTCCTTTTATCTTAAAAGACTGGAGTTTGGGTTTACTTTAAACCTTACTGAAAGTTTAAAAACCCTTTTAAAGAGCTCTGTACCTTGTTCCCTCCCTTTTAAAAAACCCCTCCTCACTTATGTTTTTTGTAACAGGCTTACTGGGAACACTGATGATATGTCAATCACTGCTGGGAACCATTCCCCCAAGCCTACCCGGGTAGGGGTTGCCCGGGAATTTGCCTTTGGGCTCTGTAAAACAGTAGGGGAGAAAACCCCCCCTTTAAAGGGGTTTCCCCCAGGGGAAAAAGAAGAAATCTAAATAGATAAACAACATTTTAAAAAATTAAAAAAAAACCTAAATACTTTTTAATTAGAAAAGTCTGCTCTTTTTTTTTTCTAGGAGAAAAATTCATTAGAGAAGAAAAAAAAGGCCGCTTGGGCCCCCCTTCCCAAACAGAAACCTGCCCCTACGGGAAGTAGACATACTGAGTTTACTTTCCTGTTATGTGACTTTTTATCACGGCTTTTGCTGTGCTCATTTCTTTTTCGACAACTTTTTGGAAATGAGGGACTCTCTGCAGAGAAAGAAAGGAGACGGGGGCGTACACCAAATTATTAAAATTTTTTAAAATTTTGGTGTGAAATATTAATAAATTCTATAGTTCAGTAGCCCAGCTGGGGGAAAGCTGTTTGGTTTGGGAAAATAAAATTTTTTCAAACAGCACACCTAGAAACCTGTAGCTCCGCCCCTGAGGAAAAAGTCCAACATGGCGTTTAAAAAAACGATATAAAAGCGTTTTACTAAAAAGGGGTCCCCAGATATTTTTCTGTTTAAAACTTTGGGTATTACTGGAAACTTTTATTTTTTCTTATTTTTTTTTGGGACTTTCTCACAAAACCCCCTTTAAAGGGTTCTAGTAGTGCCAATAGAAAAACTTTTAGGGCGACATAGTCTCCATTTTTCACTGGCCAAAAGTTTCAATTTTCATTTTTTTGGTTCCAAAATGGGGGGGGTTTAACCGTTCTTTTTGCCCCTCCTCCTTAAAATTTTAGGATTTTTTGGTGAGGTTTATGCTATGAAAAAACTTAAACAATTTTTCCCGGGGCGGGTCCCCAACACCTTTGAACTTTTTTAGGCCCGGGAATGTTTGGGCCTTCCCCCCTCATTTTTTTATGTAAAGGAAAGTGCCCTTTTCTTGGAGGTTTTTTGGGGGTCATTAACGTTGGAAGCTGCCCGAAAGCCCCCAGAAGGAAAGGAATCAATCCCTTCTGTTTTCCCAAAACACAGTAAAAATTTTGGGAAATTCATGGTTCCCTCAAAAAACTGTACCACCCCACATGCCCCCCAGCACTCATCCCCCAAACCTGCCCCAAAACCCTGACACCCCACCACCATTCTTAAACTGTGGGTAAAGCCCCAAAATTTTCCCTTTGCACTCCTCCCTGGTTCCCCGCCACAAAAGCTTGAAAACCACTGTCATAAATTGCACATAACTCTTGCTTTTTTCCCCTCTGGGGGGGGGGTTTTCCTGATTTTCTACTGAAAGCTGAAAAGAAACTAAAGACTCCCCACCTATGGACCTATCCGGGCCCATGGGGCCCACTGGGGTTTTTTCCCCCTGCTCCCCTATGGGCCTCGGCCGCCTTTTAAAAGTATATACAACAGATCCCCTTTGGGGAAAAAACAATTTAAAATTAAAGGCTTTAAAAAGCGCCTTATTTAAATGAAAACCCATTTTAAAAAACCCTTTTTTTTTTAAAAATGTAAAATCCATTTTTTTAAAAAACAAAAATTGCCCCTTAGCTATTAAATTTAAGTAAATTTAAAGACATGGGGGATGTTCCACGGCATTTTTTGGCACAACTTTTTTTGCTTTTAGTTATTTACCAAATATGTCCAAAATAGGGCCCAAAACAATGTACAAATTACTTCTCTTTTGACCGGGTTTTAAAACGTCGTAAAATCCCCAAAAATACCTTTTTTTACCTCATTCAACAGAAAAAATTCTTTCAGACATAAAACGCACTTTTATATAAAAATACGGGAAGGGATAAAGTTTCCTCTGGGAAACAGGGGTTTGGCCCCAAAACCCTTATGGGTACTCCCCAAGACTCCCCTTGCTTTTTCCTTCCTCCCTTTTGGAATTTACTCCACCCCCTCAAAAAAAAAACATGAAAACAAAACAAATCCTAGCATGTTTTTAAAAATTTTCCCATTGTTTTTGCCTAAAAATTGGTACTAAGGAAACAATAAAGCCCCATCTTTTTCTTATTAAAAATCAACGCAGAAACCCGGTAACAGCAGGGAATTGTACTGCGGCCCCGGTCCCTGCGGGATAAAAACCCAAAAATGTCGTGGGAAAAATTCGGGGCCCCGGCGTCGTTCTAAATGAATGAGAAATTTTTAAGGGCCATTGTTTCTTCCTCCTTTTTTGAAACGTGGGGGTTTGATCCTTAACATAGGGGCCCTTAAAAACCAGTAAAGGGCTACTTTCGCCCCCCAAATGTCCCAGCCATTTTAATTTTCCTTTTTTGGGGAAGGGGAAATGGTAAAACCCCCCCAATTTTTTGGGTTTACCCCTTCTGAAAATTTTGTTTAAAAAAAATTCAGATGGGCCGACTTTGATCGCCCCCCCTTATGGTTAAATTAATTTTTCAGGGGAACTCAATTTTAAAATGAAAAAAATATATATACAAAAAGTTAAAAAAAGATAAAATATTTAAAATTTTTTTCAAAATTTACCCCCCTTTTCCCCATTTTAAACAAAAAAACAAAAATACAACTAAAAAAGTTACATTTTTGGTACCCCCGGCTTCCATAAAAGGCTATTAAAAATGAACAAAAATTATCCCGTACCTGAACATCGTTAGAAGAAAAAAAAAATTTCCCCAAAAGCCCAAAAATTGGGGCAAGTTTTTTTTAAATTTTCCCAAAACCCGTAAAAAATTAGAATAAAAAGAAATCAAAAGCCTCATCCATCCCAATTTAGAAACCCCCCAATAAAAAAGTACCCCCAAAAGCAGCCCGAAAAAAAAATGCATCAAAAACCCAGGTCTATAGGGGGAAAATTACAAATTTGTTATCCCTGTTTTTGCAAAAAATGGCCCAGCAAAACAGCCCCAAAATTTAAAAAAATAGTAATTTTTTTATATGGTCAAAAACATACAAAAAAACCCTTTACTTTTTTGGTATCCCCTAAATTTGGAAACACCCTGCAGAATACAAATAACTCGTCATTTATACCATTGATAAACCTGTTAAAATAAAAACCCAAAAAAACCCCCGAAAACATAAACGCAGGTACATTTTTATCAAAATTTTTGCCCCACTTTTTTGTGGGTTTCCCTATATTCTTTTGGGAAACGTTAAAATCACACCCATAGAAAAACACCCTTGTCCCCCCAACAAAAAAAAATAAAAAAGTCATGCCTTTTGGGAAGGGCCGGGGAAAAACCAAAACATGAAAAGACCCAAAAAAAAGGTCGGAAAGGGGTTTACAGGGGAAGGGACTTGAAAGCCCAAATTTTCAGAAAACCTTTTTTAAACCCCAACTTTCCCTTGTGTTCTGGTTTTAGGATTTCGGCGCCCCTTCACCCCTGCGGCCCGGGTTCGTTCCCCGGTGATGGAAAGATTTTTTACTTCCCTTTCCTTTTTGGTGGGTTAAATAAAACCCACACATTAATATATATAAAATAAAATTTTCCTTAACAATTTTTTTCTTTTACTAGGTGGGGGTGCCCGTTTTTTAAACCCCGAAAGTACAAAAGTAAAAATAAAAGAAACAATACCGGGAAAGATTTTAAAAAGAAAGGGGGTCGTTTTTCATTAACCCGCCCCTATTTTTAGTTTAGGGGATGGGCTGGGAGATGGGTTTTTTTTTCCCTAGGGTTTTCCCAAAAAGGGAAACATAAAAAAATCCCCACGCTCAGCATATCCAAAAAACAAGTCAGTGTAACACCCCCCTTTGTCAGGAAAAAAGCCTAAACTTGGGCAAGCCCTCCCCAAACCCCCCCCCCCCACCCTTGGCCACCTCTGCATCTCCTCCCACCAAGCTTTCCCGGAAATTTTATGCGGGTTGTCATTCTTGCTAAAAAGAAAAGGGGGGAAGGGAGACCAACCCCAAAAGCCCAATTTTTGGGTTGGACCAAAAAGGAAACCTCTTTCCAGACACAAGTTTGCTGTGCAATTTTTAAATTTCAACCCTTTTAAGGATAGGTCTTTTGGAGAAAAGGAAAAAACGTAGAGAAAACATTATTGTAACGCTGACCGGAAGGGGGTTAAAGTTTTTTCGGGAGGCTCAAAAGCATTTAAAATTTTTTATTATTTCTTTTATTTTAAATTTAAACTAATTTGTGAAGATAAACTGTTGGTTTTTTTTTAAAATTTAAAAGGGCTTGACCTTCCAAAAACCTCCGCCGGGCAAATTCCGTTTTATTGAAAACCCTCACAAATGCCCCCAAAGCAAATAATAAAGTCTTTTTTAAATTTTTTTAAAAACCCGGGTTTAAAATTTGCCGAGTTTCTGGCCCGGGGGAACTGGAGACGTCGGGAACCCCCGGGGGGCCCCTGTCCCCCCCCTTAAAGGGTTGTCTCACTACATTCATTCATCTTCCTAAATTCCTTTTTGGGGGGGGGGGGGGGGGGGGGGGGGGGTTTAAATTTTTAATTTGGGGGGGCGGGGGTTTTCTGGCTTTTATTTGGCTGCAGTAGAAGGGCCAGGTCTTTTAAGCTATAGCAACCAGGGGCTGGCGGGCCAAACAGGAAAAAACGAACAGGTCTTACTATGGGCGACCCAAGGAGCGGGTTTGGCGGGCCCAAACAAGAGGGGATATCTAGGAATACTGGGAACACGGGAAAATTGGCCCTATAAAAAGTAAATTTTTTTTTGCAAGATCTTTAACAAAAAATTAATCCTTGAAAGTAAAGGACAACCCCTTAACATCTGTTTTTTAAATGTTTTTTGCCTTTTTTCTTAGGGGCAGATAATTGGGTTTTGTCTCAGGTTTAAATTCCTTTTTTTTCGCTGGGGGGGGGGTTTTGCAAAAGCTTTGTGGCGGGTCGAGGGCCCTTTGGGCTTGGTGGCCCCCTAAATTTTTTGGGACTTTTTCCCCCTTGTTCGGTGAAGGTGGTGGGGCCCCGTACAGGGCGGGGTTCCTGCAAGCTGGTTTTTTTTGGGCAATTAGCCTTTAAGTTTTATTTTGCTGGTGCCTTCCGAGCGGGTTTGGGGTAAAAATAGGGTTTTTTTACTTTTAATTTGGGTAAAAGAAATGGCCCCGCCAATCTTTTGTAGCCCCAAGCCCCCCCGCCCCTCCGTTTGGGTTTTAAATTGGTGCTTATTTAAAAGCTATTTTATTTTTAACTGTTTTTTAAATAAATTTGGCCGCTGGGGCCAATTAAAACCAAGAAAAGGGAGTCTTTTCCCCGTTTTTTGGTTCTTTTAAAGGGGGGGCTTTTGGGTTTTTTTTTTCCCTTTGGGCAAAGATTTTCGGAATTGAAGAAGGGTTGTTTTAAAAGAAATTAGCATGGACCAAAAGTACCAGGGTCATGCTACAAAACAAGGATATTTCACATGTTTAAATTTGGGGCTTACAGTACCCCCGAAATTACGCCGGTGTTGGGGAAAGGTCACGCTGATCAGGTGTACCCCTTGTCGCGGGGGGGGGGGAAAGCCCCCCCACCCCCATAGACACCCTTTAAATGCATTTTCAATTTTTCCCCCCCGGCCCTACAATACAAAATCGAAATCGTCCCCAAGCGGGGAATGATGGGCGTAATCCCATAGTTCTCATGAAACTGGTGGTTCCCCGAAATAAATTGGGGCCCCCTATCTCGCACGTTTTTAAGCGCAGTCCCGCCCCAAAATCGTGGCGATATGCGCCCCAAAAAATGGGCCTTTGGGGAACATACCCTAAAACAAAACAAACGGGGTGGGGTCCAGTTAGTAGATTTTGGAATGACAAGAAGTTCATTTTTGGGGTGGGGTTTTTAATTTAAAAGGGGTTTTCTCATTACATAAATTTCCCACCCTGACCTCAGTCCGGGTCTTCGGGGTTTTTCATTTTTTGAATTCAGTGGTATGTTTTTACTGGTTTTAAAAGGGTTTAGTATTTTGGCCCTTTGCAGCGACGATCTCGCGGACCCCAAAGGGTCTGTAGCATACAAACCAGCCTGACGGGCCTATCAGAGAGACGAACGGGCCCTTAGTTTTATAGTGACCCCCAATTGGGGGAGCCTATCGGAGAGCCCTGAACAGGTGTACAAATATTGACCTGGGGAATTGATCCCACCCAAACAAGAGGGGATATCTGGGAAAATGGGGGTGGGGTAACATTTAATGTAAAAAACTTTTTTTTGAAAGGGATTTTTAACATTAAAAGCAATTTTTGTAGTGGAAAACCCCCTTTAAACTTAGGTTTTATGTTAAACACTTTTTTTTTAAAATTTATTTGTTTATAAAATTTTTTTGTTTTAAATTTTTTCCATCCACTTTCAATATTTTTTTAAATTAAATTCTTACTACGGGCAGTTTTTACTTTGGCCACAAAATCCTAAAATTTGGTCTGACACTTTCCTGGTTTTATTTAAAAAAATTCTCCAAAAGTCTGCCCATTTATCAGCACAAAGAGATCAAACTGAAAGGAGACAACCAGTGTTTAATAGATAACACAGGGTCCACCCCTCCAAGAGGGGAAAATACAGTTTTAAACCCCCACTGCACAGTGACCCTTCCTTTCCCAGGGCACAGGCCCTTTAAAAATAAAAAAAAAACCCTCCTATAGAAGTCAATGGGACGAGTCCCCTTTTTAAGTCTCCAAAGTGCAAAGGAGGGTGCTGTAAAAATTCCCCTGACGCTGTTAAAACCGGCAAACCAAAAACCTAGTGGCCAAAGTGAAAAATGAAAACTTAAAAAATTAATTTAAAAAATATTGAAAATGAAAATAAAAAATTTAAAAAAAAAAAACCAAGAATTCCAAAAAAATGTGTTTTTAAAATAAAAAAAGGGGAAATTAAACAAATTTCTCATTTTTTTTATTTACCCCATTCCCTTTAAGGGGCAGAAGGGGGACATGATGTCAAGACAGCGGACAGACAGTCAATGAAGTTTTGGGAGCAGAAACAGGAATGATTCCCCCGGGAGGAGGTGTAAGTTGAGTGCCAAAAAGCTTTGAGATGGTACTTGGGAAACCAAATCCCGCTGATTGGGTTTTTCCAAGGGGGGCGTTTTAGATTGAAAAGAAAGAGGATTTTTAGGAACCTTTAAAAACAAAGGAAGAGAAGGAAAGTATAGCCTCAAATGAGACACTAAAGGGGGATATGCAAATTTAAAAATGCTAGGTGTTTAAACTTTCTTTGTTCCCCCCAAACAACCAATCGGAACCCATTGAACCAACAGAGCTTTCCCCCTTTTTTAAATTTTTTAGACCACTAAATGGAATGTGTTTCCCGGTCCAATGATGCTAGGAAAAAGATGGTGACAACAATTTTCCAACGCTGCAGAGAGATTTCCGTAGAAGCAGCCAACGATTTTGTTTGCCCTGAGATTTGGGAGTGAGGGAGATCATTAAGGGCTTTTTACTATACAGTTTTTTTGTGCAGAAAAACCCGATTGCAGAAGGGGCCCAAAAAGAGAGTTAGTAAAAGAGAAACGGAAATTTGGGCGAGAGTAGACCCAAAAATTTCCCCGGGGCTTAGAGATGAAAAAGGGGGGTTTGAGACTGGCCCGGGAATTTACACGGCTACAGGGCTTTTTTTGTTAAAGGGGGGTTTTGAAACCTGTTTAAAAGAAGATGGAAATCCCAAATGAACAGTTTTTAAAAAATTAGTGAGAGAGGGGCAGCTAGAGAAATAGACTGGAAAAAGGGGGGGAGGGGAATAAAGGGGCCCTAGAGCAGGTGGGGGGGCGACCAACGGAAAGCCCGGACACTTCTTCTGAGAGTAGAAATAAGGACTTGGGGGGAGGGGCGGGTGGGATTTTTACTTAGGGGACTGGGGATATCCCCAAAACAAAAACGCCACTTTCAAAGCCCTAGCCTTTTCCTTTTGTCAACTGGATTTTATTTTTTTGGGCCCCCCCCCTTCAATTCAAAGGTGGCAAATGGGGGATTTTATTGCCCTTGGGTTTTCCCAAAGAAAATCTAGCTTGGGTTTGCCCAAAATCGGGACCAATTGCGGTAAAATTTTTAGCTCTTTAATTACCTACAGCTAGCCCATGTGTATTGATTGCCGGGGTTTAAAAAAAATGACAAAAGGCGCCGGGGATGAAAAAGTGAATAGGGCCCACCCCCGCACTTTAGAAATCCCCCGGCCAGTGCGTTTCTTAAAACACCCGGCGAATTTCGGTGCGCACAATTTTGCGCCGCAATTTCCCCTGTGTGAACATACCCTAAGATTTAAAAACTTTTCCCTTTTGGGCCTATACAATAATCAGAGCCCCCTAGCAACCAAACAAACATATAACAACCAAACAGAGCTCGCCCTTTACCAGAGCTCATTAAAATTTTACTCCCCCTGGAAAAATTAAAAACCTTTAGTTTTGATTGGTCGCTAAAAAAGCTCCGTTTGGCTTCTTTAAGCTCTGATTGGGGTTTCTAAAAAGGGTCTGATTGGGGTTTCCCATACTCCATTTGGTTGCCTTTTTTAGCTTTCCCTTTTGGTTTTCTATGAGCTCCGTTTTTGGTTTCTAAGAGCTTTCCTTTTGGGGGCGCCATGAAACCCCGATTAAATCCCCCATGAGGGTCCGTCTGGTTGGGTATGAACCCCTGATTGTTTCTATGGGGAACCAAAACATTCCCTTTCCCTTAGAAAAGGTTTTTTTGACTTTAAAGGGCTTTGTGGGTTTTTTCCCTTTCCAGTTTTTTAAAACCGATTAAAAAAGGTTTAGGAAAAAATGGTTTATGCAATTAAAAACTCCCCTTTTGTGGAAACTTTAACCTGTATTAAAAGGGGGGAAAGCTATTTTATTAACCCTTTAAAATTCACAGTTAAAATCTTTATAGTTTTTCCCCCCTCCCGGCCCAAAAACCGCCCCGGGAGCAAAAAAACTCTTTTCAAAAAAAAGTGGAAAGGAAAGGGAAATGAAAGACAAAATTTTGGATGCAGAATACATGAGGGGGAAATTTAAAAAATACAAAAAAAAAAAAAACACCCAATAATTTTTTTAAAAGACATATATTAGGCACATTTTTACTTGTCGATTTGTTAAAAAAAAAATTGATGCCAGTGCCCCTTTTAAATTTTAAACCACAGCAGATAATTATTTTTTCAAAGAAAAAAATTTGTTTCTCTCCCGGCCGAACGGGACCTTCGCGTGTTGGGCGAACGTGATAACCACTAACTACAGAAACTGTCCGAAGGCCCACTCTCCCGGCTTTTAAGCCCTATAATAAAACGGCCCTTTTTTAGCAAAATAAAACAAAGTTTGGGATAGATGATCCTTAACCCCACTGTCTTTTGAGGGGCAGGTATGCGATTTTGGGTCTGCACAAAATCAAAAACGTCCTTGTCAAAAGGGGTTTTTTAACAGCCATTCCTAAAGCAGTCTTTGTGAACGGCAGGGCCCCGGGATGAACCCCTTTTCCCCCCGCCGTTTAACCCTTTTTTTCCCATTTCTATATCCCAGTGCCCATAACCGGGGGGAAAATCTATGGAGCGCCCTGGGGCCCAAGTAGTTTCGGGCTGTCTGCTAGAAAGCCTGCTATCGGGGAGCACTGTGTTTTTGCCCTGACTTTAATTTTTTATCATACTTTTAAATATGACAGATGAAAACTGTTAGTTCTAAGACTTTCTTGTGCCCTTTACAACCAGTCAAGCGCCCCTTTTTTTCACATAGAGCCTGAAAAAAATGAAATAGGTTTGGGTTGCTTGTTTGGGGGGCAACATAAAAGTCTTAGATCTAGCATTTTCAAACGTGCCCCTATATTTAATGTATTAGTATACAGCTTTTCAAATGCAAAAAAAAGTGTAAAACAGTTGTCCCTTTAGGGGAAGATAAAAATACATACAATAAAAATAAATATTTAATAAATAATGAAAATGCATAATTACAAAAAACAACTTCCATATTAGGGATCCACACGACCCTTATAACCTGTTTGAATGAATAAAACGGGATTTACTGTAAAATTTTGGGAAAGGATAAAAAATTTAAATTTAAAAAACAAATCAAAAAACACTTTATTTCCTCCCCCCAAAAAAATTAAAGAAATTCCACAGTAATTTTGTTTAATTAAACTTTAAAATAGCCCCCAAAATCAACTTCTCCCACATAAAACAAATCCTCTACAAGTTTGCACTGAAAAGAAAAAAAATTTTAAAACATAGGAGGGAAAAAAAAAAAAATACTGGTCATTTATGCCTTTTAGGCGTGGTCGGGCTGCCCCCAGTCTTATTAACCGTTCAGGGCCCCCTACAGCCAAAAAAAATGGGGCCCCCCCCCATACTTGTCCATAAACTCCAAAAAATTGGGGCTCCGCAAGAGAACAGAGAGTTACTTTTGATCAAAAATCCTCCCATTCATTCCCATTTTTTTTTAAAAGTCATAGGGCCCTTTTTGATTAGGGCCCCTGATAAAAACTGCCCATTGGCACCCCTGGCTGATGCTTTAAAGGGATACCTCTCAACCGTATCAAATTTGGGGAGGGGAGTCTCAAAGGTAGTGGCCTTTCCATCCTGGGGCGGCAAAGAAACCCACATTATTTTATAAAAAAAT